>JAVXUP010003605.1:0-60835 GCA_033070095.1 Escallonia herrerae | reverse complement strand
GGGGGGGGGTCAGCCACCTCCTTAAAGAGGGGGTCAGCCACCTCCTTAAAGAGGGGGTTGGCCACCTCCTTTAAGGAGGGATCGGCCACCTCCCTGAAAAAAGGGGGGTCGGCCACCCTATTCCCTGGGGCCATCGATGCTCGTTTTTTTGCTTCTCATTCATGCACAACAGTCCCTAACGCTCACTCATCACTGTGATGGCACAGCGCCTTTTGTCGCCCGTATATCGTCGCCGCAATGACCGTCATCGGCGCGCCATCTTCGTGACTCATCTCCCGCACACAGTCTTCGCGACCTTTGTCGCCCGCGTCCTCGAGATCACTCCCCGACCCCCGTCGCCCGAACGTCATTCCGCGACCCCTGTCGCCCGGAAGTCACTCTGCGACCCCTGTCGCCCGGTCATCACTCGGTGCCCTTGGCGCCACTCACTTCACCAGGCATGTGCGCCACGTCTATGACATGTGCCCCGGCACCAGGTATGGTCGCAACAGTCGTCGCAGCTCCCGTGCACCACTTCCATGACATGTGCCCCGGCACCATGGTCTCGCGACAGTCGTCGCAGCGCCCGTGCGCCACTTCCATGACATGTGCCCCTGGCACCAGGTATGGTCTCGCGATAGTCGTCGCCGCGCCCATGCACCACAATCCATGACATGTGCGCCCCATGGCACCAGGTATGGGCTCACAACCTTAAAGCCATCGCCGTCACAATCACATCCGGCCCTCGCAGCGGGATGGACTCTCAACCTTATAGTCATCGCCGCCACGGGATGGGCTCACAACCTTGAAGCCATCGCCGTCACAATCACAGGGGGGCTCCGGCCCTCGCAGCGGGATGGACTCTCAACCTTATAGTCATCGCCGCCACGGGATGGGCTCACAACCTTGAAGCCATCGCCGTCACAATCACAGGGGGGCTCCGGCCCTCGCAGCGGGATGGACTCTCAACCTTATAGTCATTGCCGCCACGGGATGGGCTCACAACCTTAAAGCCATCGCCGTCTTCATTTCGGGGGCTCCGTTCGTAGTGCTCCGGCGCGAGGACCCTTCGCAGCGGGATAGGCGACTCCTCCGGAACACTATCTCCGCCAGGGTGCCTGCGTGACTGGCCTACGTGCTCTGGCACTGGGGGCTCGCGTCAGCACCCCTAAGGACTATGACCCCCGGGTCACTCCGAGATGGGAGCAGGTCTTCGGAAGGGCATCCCGCCTAGTCCACCTGGCAGCTGGGCGTCGGGTCTTCCCCACCGCTGCCAGGCCTGTGGGATTCAGTAAGGGCTTGGACCGGTGGCTGGGGCAACGGGCTTACTCTGATCACGCCGTCATGGTGTTTTCAGTCTTCTCAGACAGGTAGAGAGATGCTGTGTGGGGCAAGGCAGTGCGAATTCGGGAACTGGCAGTCCAACGGAGAACCGGTATTTGTGGACCCCCTAGTGACGTGTCACTCCCAGGGGTGACACGTGTCAGCTGGTGACACATTGATGACACCGGCACACTTTTCCCTATAAATAGGGGACCTTGGATTTCATTTAAAAAAACTCTCTCATTTGTCATTTTCACTTTCTCTCTCTAAAACTCATTCTCTCTGGAATTCTAGAGAGAGAAATACATTCGGACACCTGACATCGGACTCTTGACGTTGACCCTAGCTTGGACTGTCGGTCGCCGGCTCTATTCGCCTTCGCCTTGCCTGCGCAGCACTGCCAGCCCTCGCGGCCTGTCTGGGGAGCCTTGCCCTCAGCCCTTACTCCGTCCTTGCTGTCTCTCATTTTGCACACTTGGAAGCTGACTCGGACTGCAGCCTTTGTGGCACCTCCACGTAGGCACGAACCCACATTCCCTGGCATCATTCGACTCCGCTGGGGAGGTGAGCATCGTACTGCAGTCTGCCCGTACGCTACACTTAGGCACCATGCCTCCACGACGAAGAGTTACGAGGGCTACCAGCCAAGGCCTCATCCGCACCGTGCAAGAGGAGCATCAACTCGGTGAACAAGAAGGGACTAGTGCCATGCGCCCCCAAGACCAGCCACTAGCCGTCGCGCCTGACATACAAGTTGCAGTCAATGCAGCCATCCAACAGTTCACGCCCGCTATAGCCAACCTTCAGAACTCGCAGGCTACTCTTATGACAGTCATCATGGAAATGCAAAAATCCATGCAGGCGATGGTCCCCCAACAAACCCTTGCACATGTCCAACCCCACGGACCTGAGTTGGCTCTTGACGCCGCTCAGGCCCCAGTGCCGCGACCACCGCCGCCACAATCATCTAGACCTTTGGCGGTAGGACTTGCGACATCTTTGCCTCCTGCGGCTGATGTGCTGCGTCCTGTCAGGCCATCACGAAGACCTCAGGCAGACCTTGGACCCGTACTGCAACAGATTCACCCTGTCACGGTCCCCCAGCCCATGCCAACACGAGGTTCATCTGAAACTCATGACTCCATCGAGATGGAACCTAATCCTTATCCACCTGAGCAGCAGCAGACCGCCGGCCAAGCGATGGGCATGTCTCGCCAACCCACACACGCCCCTGCGCAGCTGCCCTTGCCACCCCCTGTACTATACCAACCCTCCCATGTTCCCGTTCATCAAGCCGTCTGGGGGCTCGGGGGCTCGCGATACCCCAGGCAGTCATCACCCCTTGACCGGCAATGAAGCACCATCCTCCAACTATGTCACTCGGTCAGACCTGGAAGCCCTTGTCCATCGCCTGTCGAGGAATTCCGAACCAGACTCTTCAACACGGTTGACCGGACACGCCCCGTACGCCAATGATATCGCCATCACACCCTACCCCCTCAAGTACAAGCAACCAAACTTTGTGCTCTTCAACGGACGTGAGGGCAACGCCCGTGAGCACTTGACAAGGTTCGCAGGCTCCTTGGAGCAGTATGGTACAGGAGACGGCTTAAAGTTGAGAGAATTCCACAAATCCCTTACAGGCTTGGCTTACACTTGGTATCACCAGATCCCCGCAGGGACCGTCCACACCTGGAACGACATGGTCCAGCTATTTTTAGACAAGTTCCATTACGAGACCGAGCGCGTGACTATTGTTGATATTGCTGGCGTTCGCCAGAATCAAGGAGAAGACTTGAATACATACGTGCACCGTTTCCATCTCAAATGCCTTGAGTGCACGGATTTCAGCAAAGACGAAACGTTGGTTCCCATATGCATCAAAAATATGATTGACATCTACCGAGTGCACATCGAGAATCTACAGTTGAGGTCATGGGGACACCTCAAGGAAACAGCCCGACGAACTTACGAGACGGTTGGTCCTGTCAAGTCATGGAAGCCTCGACCGCAAAATACACTATTGGCCTCGACAGACACACCCATCACTCGGCGTAGCAACAACAACACCAACAACAACAACAACTACGCAGGCTTCAAGCGTCAATTTCCAGATGGGGACCGAGGCTCTGACAAGCGCAAAGGGGCACCCGACTATCCATGTGATCTGAATACAGTGAAGGAACTCTTGGCGGAATGGGTGGCACATGACAAGAATTTCCAACTGCCACCAATGCGGACCAATATCACAGACGAAGAAAAAACCCGACCCAACTACTGTTCTTTCCATCGAGCCCTTGGCCATCTCTCAGAAACTGCAATGCGCTGCGAACTATCTTTGCAAGGAAGGTCGCGTCAGGCGACCTACAGCTACGGAAGAACAACGATGTACGCAAGGATCCCTACCCCCCGCATCGCAACAACAATAGGGAGCACCAGGTCCTGTCACTGAACGGCTGTCCCAGCAGAGCCCATACCAATGCCTCCTCCAGCTAATCAGCCGAGCCTTCCTTTGGACAGGTGACAAAGATCAAAAGTTTTTTTGATGAAATGGGGTTTTCACCCGTCGCTCGGACTTACCTTTCCAATTGCCTGATCGAGGTCACCACTGGCCTCGGTCCCGAATGCTTTGCCGCTCAGGCTGAATTGCGTCACATCCCTTCCACGGCCTTAGTCTTCTCAGACGAAGACTCACCACCGGTCGAGCATCACAATCGGCCCCTATTTTTAGAATGTACTGTTAATGGCACGGGCTTCCGTCGTGCCTTGGTTGACTGCGGCGCCTCGATCAACATCATACCTCTCATCACCTTGCAACAGGCCGGCATTCCCCCAAGAAAAATCATCCGCGACCCCGTCAAAATCACTGGCTTTGGACAGGGTCCCCAGTCGACCCTCGGCCACATCACTGTCGACCTCATGGTCGGAACTGTCCGTCGCGACACTACTTTTCACGTAATAGACAGCGAGTCTGCCTTCCACCTTCTGCTCGGGCGACCATGGATCCATGTTAACAAGGCCGTTCCCTCAACATACCACCAGTGTGTGAAACTGGTGGCCGGTCCTGCGGGGCATGAGGTAGCGATGACAATCCCTGCAACCAAGGCCCCCTTCGAATGTGCAGAATCTTACTTCGCCGAGGCCTCCTTCTTCACTGACTTTGCCGAGGATGGTGAGAATGCTACTCATATACATTCCACCAAGTTGCCAACTTGGGATGAGCTGTACGGAAACAAGCCTCCCAAATCCAAGACCAAGAAAAGCAACAAGAACAAGGGATCAACCTCGGCGCCCCCGCCTGCTGCCGCGGTCAACTCTCCTCCTGCATCCCCCAAATCTAAAAAGCACAAGCCCGAGCCAACCTTCCAACGCGTCGTCAGGGACGGTAAAGTGATTTACCAGTTATGACGGTGCGCGGGGGCTCCAGATGGTCCCTCATCTGACCCCCTCGATCCCGACCCGCTTGTGGAAACTGACTGGTGCTGCACTGCCGAGCATTGCCCGCCAGACCCTGACCTCACTCCCGGTGCGGCACCACCTTGCTATGAAGACGGCCCTCGACCACAGGCCGAAGATCTTGAAGAAATCAACTTGGCCGACCCGGGCAAAGAACCGCGGCACACTTACATCGGCACAAAACTCGCCCCCGGCCGAAGGAAGGAATTGGTTTCCCTCCTGCGCGAATATCGTGATGTCTTGGCATGGAGTTACAATGAGATGCCCGGACTGGATCCTGCCTTAGTCACACACTATCTCAACATTGCCACCGGATCCATCCCTGTACGACAACACCCACGGACATTTTGCCCCGAGCTCGAGTTGAAGATCAAACAAGAGATTGAACGTCTTCTGCAGGCAGGCTTCATCGAACCTATCACTCACCCCATTTGGCTGGCTAATGTCGTCCCTGTACAAAAGAAGAATGGCCAAGTCCGCGTTTGCATTGACTTTCGGGACTTGAACAAGGCGTGCCCCAAAGACGAGTTTCCGTTACCCAATATCGACATGCTTACGGAGGCCGCCGCCGGATATGAAACCTTATCTTTCATGGATGGGTTCGCAGGTTATAATCAAATTCGCATGAACCCCGACGACAGCGCCAAGACAGCCTTCCGCACTCCTATGGGTAACTTTTGTTGGAAAGTTATGCCTTTCGGTCTCAAGAATGCGGGTGCTACGTATCAAAGGGCAATGACAGCAATCTTCCATGACATGATACACCGCACTGTGGAAGACTACGTCGACGATCTTATTATTAAATCCAAGAAGGAAAGTGATCACCTCACTGACCTTCGAGCAGTCTTTGATCGTTGCCGCCAGTACAACATGCGGATGAATCCATTGAAAGTGTGCCTTCGGCGTCTCCTCCGGCAAGTTCCTCGGCTTCTTGGTCAGTCGACAGGGCATCGACGTTGACCCTTCCAAAGCTGCCTCCATTCAAGAAATGCCACCACCCAAGAACACAAAGCAACTAAAGAGCTTCCTCGGCAAGGTCTCTTACCTCCGACGCTTCATACCCGCATTGGCCGAGCTTATCACGCCATTTCAGCACTTGACGCGCAAAAGCGCACCATGGAATTGGGGTGCGCCCCAACAGCAAGCATTTGAACAAATTAAGGCGGTCCTCATGTCACCGCAAACCATGGTCGTACCACAGCGAGGCATCCCACTCCTACTCTACCTGACCTCCACACCCAGATCCATCGGAGCTTTGCTTGCCCAAGAGGTAGAAGGCGTGGAGCGTCCTGTTTACTACCTCAGCAGAATAATCAGGGGACCCGAAGCCAACTACTCCGAGCTCGAGAAACACTGTCTGGCCTTGGTGTATGCTTCGCAGAAATTCAGACACTACTTTTTGGCGCACCAGATCACACTCGTCAACAAGGCTGATCCACTCCGGTACATGCTTACATGCCCTGCCTTGTCCGGCCGCCTCGCCTGTTGGCTGTTGCTCTTGGCCGAGTTCGGTCTATCTATCAAAAATCCCACTGCCCTGTGGAGTCACGTCGTTGCGAATCTCTTGGCCTTCTTTCCACGTCAACACTACGAGCCGACCTTGGTTCAATTGTCAGGCTAGGAGACCGCCTTGATCACTGACATAGACAACTTGTGGACACTCGAGTTTGATGGCTCGGCCACCAGCAAGGGTGCCGAAGGGCCCCTTCGGCAGCGAGGTGCTGGCATAGTCCTCCGAAGCCCAGACCTCATCACTACCTCCCTCTCCTTCAAGCTTGCCTTCCCGGTCTCCAACAATGAAGCCGAGTATGAGGCACTTGTCATTGGTCTCATGCTCGCCATCAGTATGGGGGCTAGAGCCTTATGTGTGAAGGGAGATTCTAAGTTGATCATGAAACAGGCTGATGGAGAATTCGCAATTAAGGAGCCAGCCTTGGCACCTTATCGAGCCGTGGTACAACACTTAGAAGGAAGACTTGGCTATGTCCAATATGAACATCACCACAAGTGCCACAATAGACATGCGTCCATCTTAGCCACGATCGCGTCAAAGATGGAGGTTGATGGTGAGTAGCGAATGTTGACCATCATCAAGAGATTGGAACCATGCACAGCGTTGAACCTAGTCCCGAAGGACATTACTGCAGACGATTGGAGGCAGCCAATTATCGACCAACATAAAGCGCCATCTCTTGCTCATGGGTCTACCCTGACAGACTTTTTGATGATGAGAGATGTCTTGTATAGGCGATGTCCCGGAGGCACTCTAGCCAGATGTTTGGCCCAGGAAGAAGCAAAACACAAATTACAGCTTGGCCATCGAAAGTGTTGCGGCCTCGACAGTCCCCCTCTATACCGTTGCCTCCAGCGTATGGGCCTCTATTGACCATCCATGGCCAAGGATGCCTCACATGTACAAAGGGACTGTTTTGAGTGCTTGTATGTGCCTAATAATGCAGAAGCTCTTGTCATTGACGTCGAAGGTGACTGGCGCCAGCCTTTCATCCAGTACTTGTCCCACGGGGTTCTACCACCTGACCACAGCTTGGCACGATCTATCAAGCGCAAGTCCGTCAAGTATTTCGTGACGGAAGGCGAGTTGTTTCGCAAGGGTTTTTCAGGGCCCACCTTGAGATGCTTGCAGGGTGCACAAGTAGTCAAAGTGATTAACGAAGTACACAACGATGATTGCGGTGAGCATCAAGGCTCCCAGAAGCTGTATGCAGAATTGCTGAGGTTGGGGTATTATTGGCCGACTATAGAATCCGACTCCATCTCTCATGTCCGACACTGCTAACCTTGCCAGTGGCACGCAGACAGAATGCACACGCCAGCATCCGACCTACGCATGATCTTAGCCCCGTGGCCATTTCACTCTTGGGCCCTCGACCTCATCGGTCCCATCCACCCTCCATCCAGACGTCACTCATGGATTATGGTTGCTACTGAACGCTTTACGAAATGGGTCGAAGCCATACCTCTGCGGAGAGCCACGGGAGGCGCCGTTTCCAACTTCTTACGTGACGTCATTTGTCACTTCGGCATCCCACGATGTATCTATCCGACAATGGCACGCCGTTCATTAATCGAGAGGTTCGAGCTCTTATGGAAGGATACAACATCAACGATACCACATCAACTCCCTATTACCCGCAAGGTAATGGTCAAGCTGAAGCTTCCAACAAGACTCTGCTCCGCGTATTATCACGAATGGTTCTTAGCACCAACGGGTCATGGTCCGAACAACTAAATCTGGCACTTTGGGCCTACAGAACGTCCCAGCACACAGCAATGAAGGCCACTCCCTTCTCTCTCATTTACGGGGACGAGTGCGTGATACCGGTCGAGATCGCGGTGCCGTCGGCCCGACTTCCTATAAACAGCGGTCTTGGGAGATGAAACAATCAGACTGGCGACACTTGACGGCCTCGACGAACGACGAGCCACAGCCCTGCGACGCATGAAGAAATATCATGAGCAGGTCACGAAAGCGTATGGGAAGACCGTCAAGTCACGCTCCTTTCTCGAAGCCGACCTTGTTCTTCAAGCCGCCAAACATGTACGAGCCAACATGTCGGCTCCCAAATTCACGCCAAACTGGGAAGGCCCTTTTACGGTGCACGAAGCCTGCACTAATGGCTCATACCTCCTGCTCAACCTCGACGACGGTCAGATCACGGCCCCTGTCAACGGCCGCTACTTGAAGAAGTATTATGCATAATTAGTCGCGGCAACGTTCCCACGATCCTATCTGCCCACATCATAGTACTCACTCTCATAGCATTTTTGTATATGCGTCATTACAGACTTGTAATTTTTGTTGATCTTTACAAGATTATAAGCTACTCATGTAATGGCAGTCTGCCCCACGTCTTATTAATACAAAGTCATTCTATTACCTCGGCTTCCGTTTAGCCAACATTTATTTTCAACCTATGCTTCTTAAGTCGCTTTCTACGGGGGGAGAAGGGGGAACATTCACAGGCAACCAACAGTCATAGGCAACCAAAAGACACAAGACGTTCAAACACGACGAAGGTAACCAAGCACAATATGCAACAGCCAAGATCAAGCTTGGATAACATAACTGCGCTACTCATATCATCAAGTACACATATACATTTACATCAAACGTTTACTCGCCATCATCGGGCGCTACAACTACGGCAAAGTAAAATATAAACTATGGAAGCCTAAAAATTAATGACGCAACTGGGTGGGAGCTGAATGCCTGAACTGCCTGTCGCTTCGCCTGTAGCACTGACCATACAATATCAAACTCGGCCTACCGCCTCAACAGCTCTGACTCTCGACCATCCACCTCACCCAGCCACCTCTGTAGATCGGCCAGCTGCCTCTGCAAGTCAACAAGCTGTCTCTCTATATCTGCTACCTACATGTCAATCCTGGCCAACTCTGCAGCAATCGCTGACCGCTCTGCCTCCAACCCTGTACGGCACCGCTCTAGCAACATCTCCTGCATGTCCATGACCGCACGCCTCTCATCCATCTCACGGCTGCCATTCCTTGACCTGAAGAAATTTGCCAGCCAGTCCAGCTGCATGCCCAGTGATGTGAAGGCGCAAGCTCCAAAAGCGACCGAACAACGAACTCTGCAGTCCAACCCGTCGGTGGCACGCTAGCAAATGGTAGCAACCACTCCATAAACCCCGCAGATACCCACATCCATAATAATGGGTTCTCTATCGTCACCCTCTCGAACGTCTGTGGGAACGCTGCCTTCACCAGCTCCAACCGGCGCACCGTCTCAGCCGGTAATTAGAGGCCCTCCCAAGTCGCCATATCCACTTGTCCACTCGACGACCCTCTACTCATCTCTCCGGCTGCCGCGCCACTGCCACCCGCTGCAGGAATCTTCGGCACTCCACTAGCCGTCTGCGCACCAATAATGGCTGAATGCATCGCCAGTAAAGTAGCACCAGCCTCAACCGCAGACCCTAACAATACATCGTGCCGTCGTGCCACCATAGCCTGAACCGGTGCCTCCTGCTCACGAACCAGGGCTGCGACAACAGGCTCGGGCACCACCGTATTCTCACCATCACTTCCTACAACTTCGGTCTCCATGCCTGTCCACCAGTCCTCACCAACATCGAACATCACAGTATCACTCACCACTCCGCCGTATAGGGCCTCCACCGTTTCCTCGGCGACAGGCAATGGACTTACCCTCCTCGTCACCCCGACCACTGACGTCTCGACTCCCTCAGTCTCCTCATCATCAGCTGATCTGCCAGCCCCGGCTCCTACAGCCTCCTCTACCTCGGCATCAGTCTCCACTTCACTACCCTTCTCGACCGCCTCTTCCTCATCCCCCTGGCAAAACAGCTGTCAGTTCGTAATCGATAATCAATATGCGAACCATATTCATAATACGAAAGAAGCGACATAAGCAAACCTCAGAGTCTGGCTCCTCTGATACGTCACGCAGCCTCTTCGCCCCTAATATTTGTGGGGCTGATGTACCGGCACTAGCCTGAAGCACTGTCTCCATCATCCCCACTCGCAATGCCGATAGGGGACCCTTGCCGGCCACCGGCACCCTCGGCACCTCCACAATTGGCTCCTCCCAGCGGTCCTCCTCTGGGGCAGCATCCCCCGGCTCACCGGCATCCTCCTCCGCCTCTGTCTTTCGAGCTCGAAATAGAGCTCACGGTCACTAGTGACGGCATCCCTGACTGCCTCGTGACTGTGGCCGATGTCAGACTCAAGGCTCGATCGCATGCAAACACGTCTACCTGCCGACGTGTGCCTGACGGCTGTGCCAACCATCCCGCCCAGCTCCCTTGCAGCCGCTCCCACCCACCAATATGCATAGTCCGCTGTCACTGCCCCTGCCACCTTTGTCCCTGGCTGCCTCCACTCTGTCGTCGGCACCGGCCACTCTCGGGCTCTGTCATATCGTGTATACCCAAAAGCCGTCGTCACACTCCAAAGGCTGTCGTACCCGCATGGGGGCTCTAAGTCATACCCGAACGCCAGCGACAGACGGTCTGGGCTATACCTCGCCACGTAGTAACAGCACTCGACGGGCTTCCCGCCATCATCTGTCAACACCGGGAGCCAACCGGGAAAATACGCAACCAATAGCGCCAGCTGTCCCGGCACTAAGTCTCCTCTCCTGCTGAGGTCTGTCATCACCTCCTGCACGTGCAGCCATGGCGGTATACCATATGACGCATGCATCTTCATGTAGGGCCGCCGCTCGCACGCCTCACATTTGTCTAGGATCTACGCCAATGGACACCTCGGCCTCCGGATGCCTGCCCAAGCAAAAGCCCGCAAACCGCTGCACCACAACGCCACCTGCCATGATCTGGATGTGCGAGCGGGTATCCGTCTGGCCGGTAATCCGGAAAGCACTCGTACAGATACCTCTACAAGAACATCCAGTCCACGTACGTCGCCAACTGATACCGCCCATGTGACCGCTTCACGTCATTCACAAACTGATCTAGCTGCGAATATAATGTGCCCAAATACACCGGAGCCAGCCCGACCCGCCTGCCCTGCGCCATCCAAATAGCCAAGGGAAATACCCTCGGGGAAATACCATCCTCAGGGGTACCCTCAAATACAAACTTGCAAGCACCGACAGACAACATATATATATATATATATATATATATATATATATATATATATATATATATATATATATATATATATATATATATATATATATATATATCAGTTTGACATTCTACAGGGCAAGCATGACATAACACATATCCACGCGTACAATCTCATGACAGTACGAAAGCTTACCTTGACAGGAACATAGCCAAGAATGCCACCAACTCATATCGATCATTGCCGTAATACGGCCCCATCACAAAATGGGCAGCATTGCCCAACCTCTGGCCTATCCTCGCCTGCAGCGTACCGTAGAACTGGCGAAGCCACCCCCCGTACGTCCCCTTCCGCTGCTTCTTCGTCTCAGCCAGGATGTCTAAAAGCTGTGTCTGCAACAGCCGCTCCTCCTCACTCAACCGGGACACCCGCGCGTCCACCTCCCCGTGTATCGGCAACCCAGTCAACATCAGCACATCGAGTAACGTCGGCCCGATCTCTCCGAACTCGGTCACGAACGTATTCGACTGTGTGCTCCATCTCGCCAGCAATCGGGCCATCCCTGGTGTGTCCCTATACAACTCCAGTCTACTCGTCGTAATGTCGATCGCTGGCAGCAACCCCAGTGCCTGCAACACCTGCGCCCTCCTCGGCGTCTCCACCATATGCTCGCACCAAAAGTCCCACCCTATTGGCATCGCGCTATGGCCCTTGAAAGCCACAGGCGACCAAGGTATGTCCTCTCTCTCGATCAACAATGCTGGTACATACCTCGGTGACATCACAGGTGCCTCCTCCCAACTCGGTGAGGGCAGATACGGTGACGGTAACCATGGCTCCTCTCCAATCGACGGACCACCCCACGGTGTCGTAAATGCCCTGTCTGCCACCCGGATAGCCAACTCCCTCCACAGCTCCCGGTTCGGTACACACGATACTACTCCCCTCACCCCCAATAATGTGTTGGTCTTGTCTGACTCCGGATCGTATGACCTCTTCCCCCCGTCGTCAAAAATCAATGGCACTCCCACCTCGCCGCCCGATGCTGGTGTGGCCTCATCCACTGGTAGCGCCGGCACAGTTACCCAGACCACGTGTCCCTGGCAAACTCTAAAGATGATCAACAATTGAAGCCTTAACCAAATCCGAGTCTGTAAGGATGGTACCGTCGACCGAAGAAGAGAACTAATTTTATTGAAATTCCTTCTCTTATTAACTGACTTGAAGAAAATTTTTGTTACTTTTATCCCCCACATCCAGCCAGTGAATCCTAGATTTTTGCTTGAGGAAACTCTCCTCCTCCCCACTCACTCTAGCAAAAGGTTCTAGCTTCTCCTTTTCAATCTGACCCGGCACGGGGTCAAGAGGGTTCAACGCTAACTTGTTCTGAGCATACTCTAAGGAAGTCCTAGCCACATTAAGTCTACCTGAGATGTTGCTAGAGTGTTCCTTATTGAAGTCCTTAAGTTGTAACTTAAGCATCTTTAGCTTCCTGGCAACCCCAAACATAGCACAACCCGCAAGGGACGTGCCCCACACCTTAGCAACCGGAGGTAAGAACTTATGATGATTGGCCCGCATATCAAAAAATTTAAACAGCTTGGGCACCTTGTCACATTTGACAAGAGAGTGAACGAGGATGGGTGAGTGATCAGAAATGCCTCTAAGACGAAAAATCGCTTCAGATTTAGGAAATTTAAAAATCCAAGAATCGTTAACAAGGACACGGTGAAGCTTCCTACAAATGTATCACCATCATCTCGACAGTTAGTCCACGTATAAAAACAACCAAAATTCGTCAATTTAAAAAGTTCAAAAATAATTCAAACACATATGGAACTCCAGATAGTAGCGAGGCCATCTATTGCTGCCCCTAACTTCTCACGTGGACTCTGGATGGCATTAAAATCACCAAGAACCAACCAGGGATCAATCTCAAAAAGGCGAGACCTATACTCAAGCTCGTGCCAGAGTATAGATCTCTCACTAGAATCATTAGATCCATACACAAAGGAAACAAAAAAAGGAGGCAACCTATCTATTAAGCTCACTTGACATACCAAGACAAGTAACATTAACTACTTTGTGATTCCACAAAACCCAAATTCTACCATTCACAGGAAATTGGTAGTTCTTCATAAAAGACCAACCAGAAAATCTACGGCTATTTATAACCAAGGCATTGGGGGCAGAAACTCTGGTTTCCAAGATCCCAGAAAGCATAACACTTAAGGAGGCAATCATATGTTAGGCCTCCACTTGCTTACCACTAGTGTTGAATCCCCTAGAATTCCAGAAAAAAATGTTATGCATAATACCAAAACACCGAAAAGGTGCTACAAACCCATAAGAATAATCAGGTGAAGTTTCCCCTGCGGGGGGACTTCTTCTTTTTCTTCTTCTTTTTTTTGCTAAAGAAAAATATATATCAACCGATGAAACAAAAGTACATCTGCAAGGGGCATACCCTTGGGAAACAACAACAAAATGCAAGTCTTGCTAAGCAAGAGCGAAAAGAAAACCTAAGCTAGGCAGAAACAAGCCACATAGGCAACAAAATAAAAGAAATAATACAGAACACCGAGGCAAGATCAGCAAAAGAAAATACCGAAGACCCAATAGTGACCACAAGAGAAGCCACGTGGAGTCTAGAGATTCTAGTAGAAAGGCCATCACACCAAAACTGGAATAAAGCATTCTACAACCTACAACGATCTGGCTGTACACAGACCTATCGCCCAAAATCAGTGTGATGAAACCAAACTAAATCAGGCAAATATGGAGTGGGGAGCTGCCATTCACCCTGGAACCATCGGTAAGCCGAGGTATTGGCTACTTTTCTTCAAGAGAATAGCCTCCACCGGATGATCTGCACAAGACCTGCAGAACAAGAAACCACATCAGTATACTTATTCTGGAAGGAACACGAATTCTGCTCTTGCCAGATATAGTACACCAACGCGGCGAATGCTATCCGACATACTGATGTCGGGAATAAGCTCTATCAACCATACCCTGCCAACTCAACATAGGCCAATTAAAATTGCTTTTCTTTTGAATAACAGACTATAATCTGAACGTGAAAGGGCAATTAGAAAATAGATGGTCGTGGGACTCAAAAGGAATGCAACAGAAAACACAACTCGAGCTAGGAATGACATGAAAAGGAAAAAAGCCTATCTTGCATACTCAACCTCTCCCTAATTGCCAGCAAATAGGACGAAGTTTTGACGTGGAACACGCCACTTACACGACAATGATCAAACCCATCTAGCTAACGGCCGCTTGTGACGAAGGGCTACCCACGTACTCCCAATGGAGAAGTCCCCAGAACCACTAACAGTCCAGACGATCCTGTCAGGCATATCTGGGACAGGACGAAAAGAGTTAGGGGTACTCTCACGCAACTCCATGAGCTCAAGGGTATTGGACACAGGCCAGCACCACGAGGAGCCCAAGATCACATCAGAACCCTCGCTCACCTTCCTAGACCCAAGTCGAAAATAATCCTATCAGTAAGGGTAGGAATGATAGGACCTATCGGATGCCACCAGTCAAACCACAAGGAGATCCTACTGCCATCCCCAACTATATACCGACAAAAGGAGCAAATCATATCCCTAACCATGAGAATCTTATGCCAAGACCAGCTACAATCACTGGGATAAGAGACTCCCAAAAAACTCCTTCCTATCAGAATATTGGACTTAACCCATAGCGGCCAAAGGGAGTCGGACCTGAAAGAAATGATGGACCAAATGTGCCTAGAGATGACAACGAAGTTCCACACCTCAATCTGCTTAATACCCAGGCCACCCTCTTCCTCAAGACAACAAACATCAGCCTAAGCCAGGCCCTAATGATACAAAGCCCCTTACCCTTCCAGAGGAAAGCTTGAAATAGTCACTCAATCTCTAGAATCACTTTCTTCGGAAGGAGAAAAGCTGAAGCCTAGTACACCTGTATAGAGAACAACACCGATCTAATCAATTGAACCCTACCAGCATACGACAAGTAATTGCAAGTCTATTGCTTGACTTTTTTCATGATGCGGTCCAGAAAAGGCTGACAGTTCTCTTTCCTCAGAGAAGTGGGGACCAGAGGGACTCCCAGATATCGTATAGGGAGCTCTCCCTCTAGAAAGCCAAGACAAGACAAGACGAGATCAAAGCCTTCATAGTAGGCTCAACACCAGAGAAAAAAGCATGGCTCTTGTTAGGATTGGGAATGAGTCCCGAGAACTGCTGAAAGACTGTGTGACCATGTTTCAAGACCTTAACCGAAGGAAGGTCACCCCGACAAAAAAGAATGATATCATGGGCAAAAGCAAGCTGAAAGATACCATCCTTTTGGCACCTCCAGTGGTAACAAAACTAACTACCAACAACTAACCTCTGTAGCATCCCCGCCATGCATATAACAAAAGGGTAGGGGACATCGGATCCCCCTGCCTGATACCTCACCCACCCCTAAGAACACCATTAGATTCCCCACTTATGATGATCGAAAAGCTTGTGCTAGAGATACAGGCTTTGATCCATCTAATAACCATGGGGGAAATCTAAGGCAAACCAACACATCAAAGAGAAAGTCCCAATGCAGACAATCACAGGCCTTCATCAAATCCACCTTCATGGCGCATCTTGGAACCCTAAAATCCTCCCAATGATAGTTCCGCATGAGCTCCTAAGAGAAGAGGATATTATCTGCAATACTCCGAGAGGCAACAAAGGCTGTCTGAGAAGGATCGATGAGGTCCCCAAGCACTAGCTTAACACGATTAGCAATGATCTTGGCGGCTATGCACTTATTAATCGTGTTACAACAAGAAATAGGCCTGTAATCATTAGGGCTCGAGGGATTAGTCACTTTGGGGATTAAGACAAGGAAAGTATGGCTAACTTCTTTTAGAAGCTGACCATTTCTTTTATCGGATGTCCCTGAGGGGACAAAAATCTTGAATTGCTTCCATAATCTCCTCCCCCACAACATTCCATGCCCTCTTAAAAAAGAAGGCATTATACCCATCAGGACCAGGGGACTTACCATCCTTGAGAGAAAAGAAAAACGTCCGAATCTCATCCTCAGTAGCCTCACGACCCATCTCACGCTGCTGAGAGTCTGAAATGGATTTCGACATCCAATTCCTCAGCTCATTCAATCTCGGATAGTTACCCAGACCACGTGTCCCTGGCAAACTCTGAAAATAGTCAACAATTGAAGCCTTAACCATATCCGAGTCTTTAAGGATGGTACCGTCGACCGAAGAAGAGAACTAATTTTATTGAAATTCCTTCTCTTATTAACTGACTTGAAGAAAAATTTTGTTATTTTTATCTCCCACATCCAGCCAGTGAATCCCAGATTTTTGCTTGAGGAAACTCTCCTCCTCCCCCACTCACTCTAGCAAAAAGTTCTAGCTTCTCCTTTTCAATCCGACGCCGCACGGGGTCAAGAGGGTTCAATGCTAACTTGTTCTGAGCATACTCTAAGGAAGTCCTAGCCGCATTAAGTCTACCTGAGATGTAGCTAGAGTGTTCCCTATTGAAGTCCTTAAGCTGTAACTTAAGCAGCTTTAGCTTCCTGGCAACCCCAAACATAGCACAACCCGCAAGGGGCGTGCCCCACACCTTAGCAACCAGAGGCAAAAACTTATGATGATTGGCCTACATATTAATAGGGTCCTTAAGCTGTAACTTAAGCAGCTTTAGCTTCCTGGCAACCCCAAACATAGCACAACCCGCAAGGGGCGTGCCCCACACCTTAGCAACCAGAGGCAAAAACTTATGATGATTGGCCTACATATTAATAGGGAACACTCTAGCTACATCTCAGGTAGATTTAATACGGCTAGGACTTCGTTAGAGTATGCTCAGAGCAAGTTAGCGTTGAACCCTCTTGACCCCGTGCGGCGTCGGATTGAAAAGGAGAAGCTAGAACTTTTTGCTAGAGTGAGTGGGGAAGAGGAGAGTTTCCTCAAGCAAAAATCTGGGATTCACTGGCTGGATGTGGGAGATAAAAATAACAAAATTTTTCTTCAAGTCAGTTAATAAGAGAAGGAATTTCAATAAAATTAGTTCTCTTCTTCGGTCGACGGTACCATCCTTAAAGACTCGGATATGGTTAAGGCTTCAATTGTTGACTATTTTCAAAGTTTGCCAGGGACACGTGGTCTGGGTAACTATCCGAGATTGAATGAGCTGAGGAATTGGATGTCGAAATCCGTTTCAGACTCTCAGCAGCGTGAGATGGGTCGTGAGGCTACTGAGGATGAGATTCGGACGTTTTTATTTTCTCTCAGGGATGGTAAGTCCCCTGGTCCTGATGGGTATAATGCCTTCTTTTTTAAGAGGGCATGGAATGTTGTGGGGGAGGAGATTATGGAAGCGATTCAAGATTTTTGTCCCCTCGGGGACATCCGATAAAAGAAATGGTCAGCTTCTCAAAGAAGTTAACCATACTTTCCTTGTCGTAATCCCCAAAGTGACTAATCCCTCGAGCCCTAATGATTACAGGCCTATTTCTTGTTGTAGCGCGATTTATAAGTGCATAGCCAAGATAATTGCTAATCGTGTTAAGGTGGTGCTTGGGGACCTCATTGATCCTTCTCAGACAGCCTTTGTCGCCTCTCAGAGTATTGCAGATAATATCCTCTTCTCTCAAGAGTTCATGCGGAACTATCATTGGGAGGATTTTAGGGTTCCTAGATGCGCCATGAAGGTGGATTTGACGAAGGCCTATGATTGTCTGCATTGGGACTTTCTCTTTAATGTGTTGGTTTGCCTTAGATTTCCCCCCTTGGTTATTAGATGGATCAAAGCCTGTATCTCTAGCACGAGCTTTTCGATCATCATAAACGGGGAATCTAATGGCGTTTCTAGGGGTAGGCAAGGTATCAGGTAGGGGGATCTGATGTCCCCTACCCTTTTCTTATATGCATGGATGTTCTTGCGGGGATGCTATAGAGGTTAGTTGTTGGTAGTCAGTTTTGTTAACACTGGAGGTGCCAAAAGGATGGTATCTTTCAGCTTGCTTTTGCCCATGATCTTATGCTTTTTTATCGGGGTGACCTTCCTTCGGTTCAGGTCTTGAAACATGGTCTCACAGTCTTCCAGCAGTTCTCGGGACTCATTCCCAATCCTAACAAGAGCCATGTTTTTTTCTCTGGTGTTGAGCCTACTATGAACGCTTTGATCTCGTCTTGTCTTGGCTTTCTAGAGGGAGAGCTCCCTATGCGATATCTGGGAGTCCCTCTGGTCCCCACTTCTCTGAGGAAAGAGAACTGTCCGCCTCTTATAGACTGCATCAAGAAGAAAGTCAAGCATTACACTTGCAATTACTTGTCGTATGCTGGTAGGGTTCAATTGATTAGATCGGTGTTGTTCTCTATACAGGTGTACCAGGCTTCAGTTTTTATCCTTCCGAAGTAAATGATTCTAGAGATTGAGAGACTATTTTGAGCTTTCCTCTGGAAGGGTAAGGGGTTTCGTATCACGAGGGCCTAGCTTAGGCTGATGTTTGTTGTCCTGAGGGAGAGGGTGGCCTGGGTATTAAGCAGATTGAGGTGTGGAACTTAGTTGTCATCTCTAGGCACATTTGGTCCATCATTTCTTTCAGGTCCGACTCCCTTTGGCCGCTATGGGTTAAGTTCAATATTCTGATAGGAAGGAGTTTTTCAGGGGTCTCTTATCCCAGTGATTGTAGCTGGTCTTGGAGTAAGATTCTCATGGTTAGGGATATGATTCGCTCCTTTCGTCGGTATATAGTTGGGGATGGCAATAGGATCTCCTTGTGGTTTGACTGGTGGCATCCGATAGGTCCTATCATTCCTACACTTGCTGATAGGATTATTTCTGACTCGGGTCTAGGTAGGTGAGCGAGGGTTCTGATGTGATCTTGGGCTCCTCGTGGTGCTGGCCTGTGTCCAATACCCTTGAGCTCATGGAGTTGCGTGAGAGTGCCCCTAGCTCTTTTCGTCCTGTGCCAGATATGCCTGACAAGAGCGTCTGGACTGTTAGTGGTTCTGGGGACTTCTCCATTGCTAGTACGTGGGAAGCCCTTCGTCACAAGCGGGCGTTAGCTAGAAGGGCTTGCTCATTGTCGTGTAAGTGGCGTGTTCCACGTCATAACTTCGTCCTATTGGCTGGCAATTAGGAAGAGGTTGAGTATGCAGGATAGGCTTTTTATTGAAATTTCTTCTCTTATTAACTGACTTGAAGAAAAATTTTGTTATTTTTCTCTCCCACATCCAGCCAGTGAATCCCAGATTTTTGCTTGAGGAAACTCTCCTCCTCCTCACTCACTCTAGCAAAAAGTTCTAGCTTCTCCTTTTCAATCCGACGCCGCACGGGGTCAAGATGGTTCAATGCTAACTTGTTCTGAGCATACTCGAAGGAAGTCCTAGCCGCATTAAGTCTACCTGAGATGCAGGATAGGCTTTTTTCCTTTTCATGTCATTTCTAGCATGAGTTGTGTTTTCTGTTGCATTCCTTTTGAGTCCCACGACCATCTATTTTCTAATTGCCCTTTCACGCTCAGATTATGGTCTGTTATTCAGAAGAAAAGCAATTTTAATGGGCCTACGTTGAGTTGGCAGGGTATGGTTGATAGAGCTTCCTTTGAGTGGTAAGGCCCTGGATTCCCGACATCAGTCTGTCGGATAGCATTCGCCGCGTTGGTGTACTATATCTGGCGAGAGAAGAATTCTCGTTCCTTCCAGAATAAGTATATTGATGTGGTTTCTTGTTCTGCAGGTCTTGTGCAGATCATCCGGTGGAGGTTATTCTCTTGAAGAAAAGTAGCCAATACCTCGGCTTACCGATGGTTCCAGGGTGAATGGCAACTCCCCGACTCCATATTCGCCTGATTTAGTCATGGTTTCGTCACATTGATTTTGGGTGATCGGTCCTTGTACAGGCAGATCGTTGCAGGTTGTAGCATGTTTTATTCCAGTTTTGGTGTGTGGCCTTTCCGCCAGAATCTCTAGACTCCACGTGGCTTCTCTTGTGGTAACTATTGGGTCTTTGGTATTTTCTTTTGCTGATCTTGCCTCGGTGTTCTGTATTATTTCTTTTCTTTTGTTGCCTATGTGGCTTGTTTCTGCCTAGCTTAGGTTTTCTTTTCGCTCTTGCTTAGCAAGACTCGCATTTTGTTGTTGTTTCCCAAGGGTATGCCCCTTGCAGATGTACTTTTGTTTCATCGGTTGATATATATTTTTATTTAGCAAAAAAAAAGAAGAAGTCCCCCGCAGGGGAAACATCACCTGACTCTTCTTATAGGTTTGTAGCATCTTTTCGGTATTTTGGTATTATGCATAACATTTTTCGCTGGAATTCTAAGGGATTCAACACTAGTGGTAAGCAAGTGGAGGCCTAACATATGATTGCCTCCTTAATTAAGTGTTTTGCTTTCTGGGATCTTGCAAAACCAGAGTTTCTGCCCCCAATGCCTTGGTTATAAATAACCGTAGATTTTTTGGTTGGTCTTTTATGAAGAACTACCAATTTCCCGTGAACGGTAGAATTTGGGTTTAGTGGAATCCCAAAGTAGTTAGTGTTACTTGTCCTTGTATGTCAAGTGAACATAATAGATAGGTTGCCTCCTTTTTTTGTTTCCTTTGTGTATAGATCTAATGATTCTAGTGAGAGATCTATACTCTGGCACGAGCTCGAGTATAGGTCTCGCCTTTTTTAGATTGATCCCTGGTTGGTTCTTGGTGATTTTAATGCCATCCAGAGTCCACGTGAGAAGTTAGGGGCAGCAATAGATGGCCTCGCTACTATCAGGAGTTCCATGATTGTTTGATTATTTCAGAACTTTTTGAATTGAAGTATTCTGGTTGTTTTTATACGTGGACTAACTGTCGAGATGATGGCGATACATTTGTAGGAAGCTTCACCGTGTCTTTGTTGACGATTCTTGGATTTTTAAATTTCCTAAATATGAAGCGATTTTTCGTCTTAGAGGCATTTCTGATCACTCACCCATCCGAGTTCACTCTCTTGTCAAAGATGACAAGGTGCCCAAGCTGTTTAAATTTTTTGATATGTGGGCCAATCATCGTAAGTTTTTGCCTCTGGTTGCTAAGGTGTTGGGCACACCCCTTGCGGGTTGTGCTATGTTCGGGGTTGCCAAGAAGCTAAAGCTGCTTAAGTTACTGCTTAAGGACTTCAATAAGGAACACTCTAGCTACATCCCAGGTAGACTTAATGCGGCTAGGACTTCCTTAGAGTATGCTCAGAACAAGTTAGCGTTGAACCCTCTTGACCCCGTGTGGTGTCGAATTGAAAAGGAGAAGCTAGAACTTTTTGCTAGAGTGAGTGGGGAGGAGGAGAGTTTCCTCAAGTAAAAATCTGGGATTCACTGGCTGGATGTGGGAGATAAAAATAACAAAATTTTTCTTCAAGTCAGTTAATAAGAGAAGGAATTTCAATAAAATTAGTTCTCTTCTTCGGTCGACGGTACCATCCTTAAAGACTCGGATTTGGTTAAGGCTTCAATTGTTTTCAGAGTTTGCCGGGGACACGTGGTCTGGGTAACTATCCGAGATTGAATGAGCTGAGGAATTGGATGTCGAAATCCGTTTCAGACTCTCAGCAGCGTGAGATGGGTCGTGAGGTTACTGAGGATGAGATTCGGACGTTTTTCTTTTCTCTCAAGGATGGTAAGTCCCCTGGTCCTGATGGGTATAATGCCTTCTTTTTTAAGAGGGCATGGAATGTTGTGGGGGAGGAGATTATGGAAGCGATTCAAGATTTTTGTCCCCTCGGAGCATCCGATAAAAGAAATGGTCAGCTTCTCAAAGAAGTTAACCATGCTTTCCTTGTCGTAATCCCCAAAGTGACTAATCCCTTGAGCCCTAATGATTACAGGCCTATTTCTTGTTGTAACGCGATTTATAAGTGCATAGCCAAGATCATTGCTAATCGTGTTAAGGTGGTGCTTGGGGACCTCATTGATCCTTCTCAGGCAGCCTTTGTTGCCTTTCGGAGTACTGCAGATAATAACTTCTTCTCTCAGGAGCTCATGCGGAACTATCATTGGGAGGATTTTAGGGTTCCTAGATGTGCCATGAAGGTGGATTTGATGAAGGCCAATGATTGTCTGCATTGGGACTTTCTCTTTGATGTGTTGGTTTGCCTTAGATTTCCCCCCATGGTTATTAGATGGATCAAAGCCTGTATCTCTAGCACGAGCTTTTCGATCATCATAAACGGGGAATCTATTGGCGTTTCTAGGGGTAGGCGAGGTATCAGGCAGGGGGATCTGATGTCCCCTACCCTTTTGTTATATGCATGGATGTTCTTGCGGGGATGCTACTGAGGTTAGTTGTTGGTAGTCAGTTTCGTTACCACTGGAGGTGCCAAAAGGATGGTATCTTTCAGCTTGCTTTTGCCCATGATCTTATGCTTTTTTATCGGGGTGACCTTCCTTCGGTTCACGTCTTGAAATATGGTCTCACAGTCTTCCAACAGTTCTCGGGACTCATTCCCAATCCTAACAAGAGCCATGTTTTTTTCTCTGGTGTTAAGCCTACTATAACCCAAAAGGCATAACAAAAAATTTGTAGTGCCCATATCTAGTGCGAAAGGCCGTCTTGGGCACATGTTCTGCTTTTATGTTTAGCTAGTGATACCCCAAACGAAGGTCAATCTTTGAAAACCTCTTCGCCCCCTGTAATTAATCAAAGAAGTGTATGTGGGGTAAAGGGTAACGATTTCTTATAGTCACTGTGTTTAATTCTCGATATCAATGTACAGTCTCATTGTCCCATCATTCTTCTTAACAAATAAAACCAGTGCACCATAAGGTGACACCAGGGTAAATAAACCCTTTGTCTAGAAGATCCTGCAGTTGTGTCTTAAGTTCTCTTAACTCCGCGGGTGCCATACGATATGGTCCTTTAGAGATAGAGGCAATCCTCAGAATCAAATCAATTTTAAATTCAACTTCCCTATTGGGCGGCATCCTTAACATATCTTCTGGAAAAACCTCAGGGAACTCTTTCACCATTGAAATGTCCTCCAGCCTCAACTCCTTCTGCTAGGTGTCTATAACATAAGCTAAGTACCGACGACAACCTTTTCTAAGGAGTCGGTTCGCCTGTAAGGTAGAAACCATAGGTGGAGGGGGTATGATATTAGATCCCCAGAAAAATAAATGGTCTTACCCTGGGATGTTAAAAGCCACTCTCTTATGGAAACAATCTATAGAGGCATGAGATGCCACCAACCAATCCATCCCCAATATAACATCAAGCTCCAATATATCCAGACAAATTAGGTTTGATGCTAGTTCTCTACCCTTAATTTTACTGGGCAGTTCTTTACCACTTGGTCCGCAACAACCAAATCCCATATTAGGGTAGCAATGCAAAGCGGCACATCTAAGAGTTCAAGACGCTTGCCTAAACGTCTAATAAAAGCACACAATACAAAGGAATAAGTAGCACCGGAATCAAACAATACTTTTGGAAAGGGGGAAGAATAGGGAATGTACCAGTAACTATCAAGTCCGAAGCCTATGCATCTTGCCAAGTCATAGAAGAAACTTTCCCCATTCCCCTTGGTTTCACTGCATTATTCTTCACTTGGTTCTGAGGTCTCGCCCTAGGGCAATTTCAGGCTAGATGCCCTTCCAGACCACATGTAAAGCACTTCTTCATTCCCTATTGGCATGATCGACGCAAATGATAGTGGTTGCACCTACGGCAGATTCGTGGGCAATTTAGTTCCCCCGTCCTATTTGCAAAACCCTCATGACAACTTATTGGTAATTCGTTCCTCTGTTAAGGTGGTGCTCTACTTCCGGACCCCTTTCTATGTTCATTCCACTGTTAAGGCTGCACTCCTCTATTTACTTCCTGGGGTTTTGAGTGCTTGGAGGTATCACCGGACATGCTGTTCCCCTAAGGCTCGTTATTTCCAGCTCTCTTCCTTTGTTGGTCCCTCATCCTGTACAGGTAGGTCTTCACTGTCTTTTTCTGTTGTTAGGTCTCTGTCTACCACCTCAGCATAAGTCTCTAACCTTAATGTAGAGGTGCGAGACTGGAGACTAAGCCTCAGTCCATTCTCAAATTTCCTTTCTCGCTTGGCTTCAATGTCTACCATATGAGTAGCGTGTCAAGACGGTTGAGTGAATATGGCCTCATATTCTTTGACCAAACGGTTCCCCTGGACCAGCTATATGAATTCCATCTCCAGTTGTTCCTTTACGGTCTTGGAAAAATATTTCTCGGGAAATAATTCCTTAAAGCCTTCCCATTCCATAATCGCCACTTCATCTGGCTTCACCTTTAATTTGGTAGCCTTCCACCATTGATTGGCCTTGTCTCTGAGCTTGAATGCCACGAAAGTTACCTTTTGTCTCTCGGTACAACCCAGAACCTCGAAGATGTCCTCCAAGTTTGACAGCCAGGACTCAGCCTTGAAGGGGTCAGTGGTACCAGAGAAGGATAGCGGGTCTATCCTTTTAAACTTCTCAATTGATGAGCCCTCAGTTGCAGTTACATGGCGCTCCACCACCCTAAACACGTCTTCACCTTGAGCTTTGTTCCGTCATGCTATTGCTTTTCAACTTATAAAGAAACTCTCATAAGAACTCTTGAGTTCCAATCATAATTGGTATATCATAATAATAATAATAATAATTTATTTATTTAGATTTTTTTTATGCAATTTGTTCTACATTGTTTCCTTCCCATAACCAAACAATGTCCAAATGATTCAGTAATTTACTTTCATTCTAGAGCTTCTATGGCAAAGGACTCAAAAATAATAGAATCAAAAGTATAACTAAATCAATGGTGCAACTTTATTTCCAAGGTTTCAAATGTACTTTTGTAAAAGACAATGAGTCCAACAGAAAGATATATACTTTGCTTTTTCTCCTAGTCTAACTACTACCACTACTACTGCTACTTGTGCTGCTGCTACTACCAGTATTACTCTTTCTCTCTTCCACCATCCTAATAATCTGCTGGTTGAATGTTCATCTCCCACTTCTGGATCCACTCCTGTACTTCGGCCTGAGAGAAAGTTACCGAGTGTTCATCTCCCAACCGAATTTTGTAGCTCTCTGACCTTCTTCCAAAAATAGTAGTTGTAATCTTTCTGTCTTTACTCCCAGCTGAAACCGTAGCTGATCCTCATACTCTCCAATTGGGTCTCCAATACCCTAATTTCCTCCTTTAACCATTTCACCTCTCTCTAGTGGAATCATCTTTTTTCCAGAATCTACCACCTCATCTCTAGGACACTTTCTCAGTTTCTAGCTTCCATTATAGGATGTCTGGTTGGAATCTCCGGATCCTTTAGAAGGCATTCGACTAACCTCGATTGATAGGCTATCCTCGCTCTGATCTCCCATGATCCTATCACAACAAAAATATTATATATATCTCCCATGATCCTTAATTTAAAATTACAACTGAGCCGATTACCAAAATTTGCGAGGAAACATATCGATAATCCCCAATTTTTACTTAGTCAGAATCCTTTTTCCTTCCTACCTTACCCGACTTAGTCACCAAGATTAGTCTACAAAATCATATACCTAGGCTTTGATACTATTCCTATTACGACCAGAACCCATGGGTAGGCCCAAGAGCTAGATCCATGACCAACCGCACACCCATTCGGACATCCACTCAGTGCTCTGCCAGGCCTAATTACAATCTGTATACAAATCTAGAGCCATGCATTTAACTAACACCTTAATAAGACTTCTAAAATAATACTTATGGATCTTTCAAAAATGTCTCTACAGAATTCCTCCATGAATGACTAACATAAATCATCAAAAACCTCATGGAGATTTAAGCTCCGAACAATTCTCAATACATAAATAAAATAGTACTACAATTTCTCTAAAGAGCTTAAATTAAATCCCTAACGAGCATCTCATGCGACTCCATCCTCATTAACTTCATACTAATCGGGTTCATCTAAGTGGTCACCTGGAAACGTTTATAAAAGAGTGAGCTGGAGCCCTGTAAGTACACATGCCATATCCCTAGATAGGATTGAGGATTTCAAATATGCCATCGGTTTTTTCTTTTCAAAATCAAGAATTCAATGTCACCATAATAATATATTATTCAATATATCTATATACATATATGCACTTGCACCAAAAGAATCCCATACTAGAGTATAATCATCAAGAAAACTTATTAGCAACTGTCACAGTTATTCACAACTTGGTATACTCTGGGTCAGCATATGGTCCCAATGACTGAGACCCAAAATCCCTCCTCTAGCTGGGATAAACAATATTGTGGATGAAAGGGCACGATGCAACAGTACTGTGCGTCAACGTATGGTCCCATTGACCAGGACCCAGAATCTATTTTTTCCCATGGATATGGGGCACACCAACCCAAATTTAACCTCTCAACAATATGATCCACACAGAGTTCTTGAAACAACACAATACATACCATGTCAATTTTGAAAATAACAAAAGTATAACAAATACTTAAAACTTTCATTTAGTAAAATCACGTATACACACAAATATTGGAAAATAGGTTGTACGGAGGAACATGGCAGGAGTACTTACCTTGGATACTTAAGCAGTTCTGGTTCCCAGGTCTACCCTAACTCTTGCCTATCGGAACATATACGATAAATCATACAGATGTTATTATTGCTGTTCAATTATGCCTAAGTGCTAAACTTTGCTCAAGTGAGTGAAATTATCGAAATAATCGTAGACTTGCATAAAATTATCTATTTACCCTCGACGACTTACATCACATTACACACCCAAAAAGAAACCTTTTAAATAACTAGGTGGGTTTTTCGGACGAGAATGACCTTTCTAGGAATTCTCCATTTGGAACCCTAAACCGCTCCTTAAATTGAGCGCTAAGGTTCCTATTTCAAAAATATATCAAACGGCACTGAAATACCACAAAATTTTAGACCCTTAAGCGTCTTTGTATAGATCACGGTAAAATTTTCGGCTAAAAATATTTGTTTACTACCAAATAATTCAAAACACATGTTTTAAAAATAAAATTATCTGCGACCCTTCCCATGCCCAGAAAAATCCCAGAAAATTTCACGTCAAAGGTTTCACCAAAATAAAAAGAGTTTTATTTATGCACTTTGCCCAAATCTGTTCGAAAATGGACTTTAAAAATAGCCTAGTAAAATTGTTGTAATAGTAAAGCGTTGCGCTATATCCGATCGAGCGCTACACGACTAACAATGCTAAAAACAACAAATGACTTTAAAAACTTTTGAAATCTTAGCTACATAAGATTATTGTAAAAGTTTTAGAATTTAATAACTTACTTTACTCTTTTTAAAAGACACCAAAATCCCTTGTTCGGATAGAATCAGTTACCGTGCTTGTCAAACTCTGAAAAATCTAATAGAATTCCAGGTTGTAGGTCTTGCAAAAAAATAAGATGAGTTACTCTTTTGGACTTCGTCCAAATAAATTCCTAGATATATATTAAATATTAAGAAAGACACTGTTGGAATAGGATTTATTTTAGTGAGACTTTTAAGTTCCATTTTTGAAATCTCAGTGTTTTCCCTTTCTCTGTACGCAACCCTTCTTCCTCACAAACCTAACAGCCCACTCCTTCCCCAAACACACACACACACACACACACTTACACCCTGTATATTCCATCTTCTTCTTGATCTACACACATACACATACGCTCACCTTATATATTACACCATCCTTTACACTTGCAAGACTTCAAGTATCCTAGTCACAGCAGGCTCTTTCTTGCTCAAATAACACACCCACTGTAATATCCTTATTGCTGTTTATGAAAAAAATAAAAACTGGTCTGCTTTGGCAGCCACAAACAAAAGGGAATGACACCTCATGTGTCCAAGAGGTGGAGTGCGTGCATGTAGAGATAAATGGAGGGTGAGGTGGCATGAGGGAAGGCTTACCCTTGACAACTGTTTGAGGGAGAATCACAGAAAATACAGAAGGAATCACGAGATACATTTAACTGAGAAGTCATAGAGAAAAGAGAGAGGAAGAAAACCCAAGAAATAGAGATCGATTTGTAGACAAATTGAAGAAGTTATGGACCACCAACTTCAGGAAAAAATCTACGTACAGTGTGTGAACTTATGCGAAGTAGCTGATTGAGGGGAAATTTGAGGAAAACCCAAGACGAATTTCATGAAAGGCCAAACAGAGAAGTTGTAGAAGGGAGAGAAAGGAAGATATTACAACAAATAGAAGGTATTTTTGTCAAGAATCAAATAAGTTATGAGCTTTCAAAGTGAGGTAAAAATTAGCTTTGTGTGTGTGTTCTTGGTGTTTTAATACGTTTTCTTGATGGAATTTAGGGCTGAAATGATTATGTTATGATATAATTCCATGTTAAATGAAGTTATGGAGTTAGATAGGTGGAAACAAAGTGAGAGCAAAGTGGTTTAAAGAGAATCTGAAGTCGAATTAAATAGCTAATGATATAAGTTAGCATAAAATGCATGTATAATTGAAGAAGGGGAAATATTTCTGGGCATGCAAACCTAAAGAATGAACCTTGAAGTGTGGAAAGAGATGAAACATGTACATTTGATCCAAAAGTGATGAATAGTGACTGTAAATGTCGCTAAAAGTCTTAATCTCTAATTAATTTCAAACTTTATTTTTGAAACATGATTGTAAGTTAGAATTTGGCCAAACATAAAAAAAAAACTCCTATTCTCTTTGAAAGATCTACATATTGTAAAAGTTTGGGATTTTTCTTAGTTTCCTAATAATGTTAAATATATTTATCGTTAACATAGGATTTTGAATTTTTAAAAATATCAAATGGATGTATATTTTAATCTGAAAATGTTATTGGGACTTCATGCAGCTGAGACATTTTAGTGTCTAAACTTTCATGACATTTGAGGCTGATTGGTATTTGTTACAAAATTGGTTCCCTAATGCTCGGTTTGGTTATCTAGGTGGGGCTTCTGAGCAAAAATTTTACCAAATAACTTTTCAGTACAAAAATCAGTTTATATTTTAAAAAAGGCATTTTGAGCCAATTGGGAGTGTTTATTAGTGTAGAAGTCGGCAGGGGTGTTTAGGTAATTTTACCTAGGGCCAGAGGTGTTTTGATAATTTTCCACACCCGGTGACGAATCTTGTGGAAACTCATGGTCAAGCAGTAAGAAGTATAAAGGATGAGAAAATTGACTTTAGATAGGCACAAGAAGTTGGAAACAGATGAGCGGTAATGGAAGGGGAAGGTAAGGTTAGGTATGTTTTTGCATTTTAGGATTATCTAACGAGAAAGATTTTATTTGATAGGTGATTCTGTTGCTGAGAAAATTCGAAAGCAAGGAGTTCATCGGCTATAAAGTCAACATGTAAGGATAGTGCGGTTCCGTTATGGTATCCGTTGTTTTGCTGGGCATACCATATTCATGATGCTTTTGTTGAACTTCTATATTTATGTTGGAATATTGGTTGATCTTATGACCCGGTACTTCTTGTTGACTTATGCTGTTGAGGACTTAAGGTAGAATGAATTCTCTTAGTCCGCCCGATAATGAGCCTGAAAGCCAACGTTGAGGACTTAGGATCGAAAACACTCCCTAAGTCAGCTCCTTTGATGAAAACCATCCCCTAATTTGGACAAGCCTGAGATGAACACCCCGTATGAAGGGGCATCATTAAGTGGGGGGCCAGTGATGTGAAGTAACTAGCGGTCAGTTAAAAAGAAAGTAACTAACAAAAAGAGGATGAAACGTGCTAGAGTCTGTCGTGTCGTGTCTTGTCGAGTAATGCATGCATTGCAATTGATTTTATTTGATGTTGCTGAATTTGTTTTCTTGTTATTCTCATGATGATTATTTGCTTTAGTGTTTTCTTCTGCATTGCACTTGCATAGTCCATTAGTATGTCCAAGTGGAAATGATGACGTTCTATTGGGCTTAAGCCGCTCAGTATGAACAAAGGTGATGCAACAAGATGGTTGCAAATGTTCGTTCTGGGCATCCTTAAATCCATTACCTAGTTGAAAATTCATGATCGATTCTCCGATAATTTTGAATGGGCTGTACATTGTACTCTTCATATTATCCTTACTCAGCGATTTGCGCTCATTCCTTATCTATGTGTGTTTTTTATGTTGAGGTCCTGGGGGGAAGTATAAATCTCCATGATGAAATAAAATTTGGTGTAAATATTAAGTTGTGTTATGTTATGCAGTTGTCACTGTGATACAATGTGTACTATCAAGGAAAAATTTTGTAAGGACGTGTTGTGGCGTTTCTTTATGATCTTAAGGTTGTAGTCGCTCTGTGCTGCATTTAAGATTGTATCCTTAATAGAAGTGACATCTTCGCTCGGGTGACGTCATTTGGGCTGGGAGTGTCACAGGTGGTATCAAGAGCTTAGGTATTACGATTTTGTAGACTGTTGGGACGCTTAGAATGATGTGTAAGTCTTGATATGAGATTAAGAGGAAAAATGTAACAGGGTGACCGAGATGTATAAGTCGGACCAATTATGGCATTACTGATTTATAAGAATTGTCATTATGTCATTATTACTGGAAATGGCAGGTGCACCAGCGAATATGGGAGGGTGGATTGAAGATGACATGATGGATGTGTCGAACACCGATGTGGACAGTGAGGAAGACCCCGAAGAAATTGAGGACTTGGTGGATTCAGACTAGGAGCCTGTGGTCATAAACTTATAGGGCCCCGAGATAGAGGAAATAGAGGATGATCAACCTTGTTAAACTGATGTAGAAGTGAAAGAAGAAGGACCGAGTGAGCCATCTAGGAGGAAGGTCATGAATTTTTGGAAAAGAAAATATATAAAGGTCTCCGGCGAGAGGGATCAATTGTTCAATCTGTTAGAATCCCTAAAAGTTAAAGTAGACAGTGAAATAAAGAGAATGGAGATAGAGTGTCTCAAGGAAAAGAAGAAGGCAGATAGGTTGGTTAATGATACAGTGGATGCTAGCTTGCGAGTTGTTCAAAAGATGCATGAAGTAGTTCGTGAATACCCTCCTAGCAGAGCCTTGTCTAGTAACGAGTGAAAGATGTTACTAGATGAAGACTACTGAAGTGTACAGCTATTTAAAGAGCGATATCGGTTTGCTTGAGTCAAATGTTGTATGTCTAGGTGCATAATCTATCGTTATATGATAATCGTAGCATGAGACTTATGTTGTACTATCAGTGTACATATGCATATGTAAAGCGTATCAAGCACTGTCGGGGTGGCTTTGCTACATCGTACTACTCATGTTCAATGTTTCATGTCTTTTCAAATGATTATATCTGAACTGTTTTGAATGACAACATATGTTTATATTGAAACACTGTGATTTTCTTTAAAACCCTATTAAAATTATTATTTGATTGTATATAGAAAAATCGTTTGAATTGCTTTGTTTCTCAGTTTTCAAAATTGTCTATTGGTTTAAATGTAAAATCGTCAGTATCATTTTCTTAGTTTTTTTTTTTATCATTGATCGACCTTACTGGGCTCTCAAAAGCACACTCTCCTCTGACTTCCTTTTTGCAGGTAATAATCAATATTAGACTGCATTAGGTATGGATTACAACCGAGCGAAGGAAAGAAAATATAAGTTTTAGTCTTGGTTATTAGAACCCTTGAGGGGGGTCAGTGTGGCTATTTAGAATTTTTGACTTAGACTTGATATTTCAAGTATCATATTATATTTAGAATATTATCCTATTCGATGGTATAGTTGCTCTGATAGCTTGTTGCATATTTATTGAGGTAGAGGAGATTATTTTCTTAGTGAATTGATTGATTGAGTGTCTAACGTTCTAAAAATTTTCAGTATGTTACAGTTGATATTAGAGCTTAGGTATATGATTCTGTAGACTTTAGAGACAAGTGAGGAAAAGCCTAAAGTTTCAATAAGAGGGTTAGGGAAAACTTTAGTGACTTAGTTGAACCTTAGTAGCGGCTAGATATTAGGGTGCACAGTGAAAGCATAGTGGATGCATCGTTTGATTTGAATCATTGATGTGTGAGTGCTTATAGGAATTGACTTATTTTCGAGGTTGAGTAATGGTATCCGATTGGTTGGATTATGAAACCTTAGGTTATAATCGGAATCATATAGTATAGCAAAATGTTCGAAGCAACTATTGATATTTTTTACTCATATTTTGGAGATTATGTGCAAGATTCGATAACACCTTCGTTTGGGAGTTACGTACAGTTAAAGCGCAGTGTTTTGGACATTGACGAGGTTGTGAAATTTCGAGGACGGAATTTTTATAGGTGGGGGAGAATGTAACACCCCGATATTCTTAAAGAAATTATAAAAAAAATAATTTAGCAGTGAACAATTTTTTAGCGTTGTTATTTTTAAGTAGCGACCTTTAGTGACAAATTTTATTTAAACCATAAGTTATAATTTTCGATGGCCGTTATAAGTGATATTGAATTACGTCTTTAGAGCGTAACTGATATTTTTGTGACCTCTAGCGATAATTTTGGTGTGAGGTACAGTACGCAAATTATGATACTTAAAGAGGTGAATTGAAAATTTAAATTATGTTGGGGATTAGTAGATAACTAGAGAAAGAAAATTAAATCAACCCTTTATTTTTGGAATATATAACTCTAGAAAGGGAAAATAGGATATGAATTAGGAGTGAATCGTGCAATGGGATTAAAATTCCATTTTTGATTGCAAAGTCAAAGAGCAAAGAAACAGAAAGGAAGGAAAGAGACATTCGATTTCAGAAGGAGAATCAGAGAGAGAGAGAGAGAGAGTACACAGCAATAGAAAGAAATAGACAAGAGAAGAAATGTGTGTGTGTGTGTGTGTGTGTGTGCATGCTCGAGAAAGAAGAAAATATGCTTAGAGAAGGAGAGAGAGAGAGAAGGTTAACGATGCCTGATTTTAGCGAGAGTGAAGTGCGTGTGTGTGTGTATAATTGAGTATGTGAGTGCAGGGAGACCCAAAGTAAAATTGTTATAGTGAGTTTACTGTGAGCATTTGTGGGGTGTGAGTATGGAGGGGTGGCTTGAAGTGTAGTGCTGTTTGAGTGCAATTGTGAAATAATGGGTATCAGTTTAGCGTTAAGCGAGATGCATGCTAATGATAGCGTATACTGATTGTTAACACGTAAAATTTTATAGTATAATACATTAGGTTATATTAGGATTTGTGACAAAATTTTATAATTTTTTGACATCGTATTAATATTTTCTGTAATTTCAGATTTGTAAAATTATTTTGAAGCCATTAAACCCTGAAAATATTCCAGGGAAAATTATAGTAATGTCCTTATGGTACAAATAAGACTCAGTTTGAATGTTATGATTTTTGGAGTTGATTTACTACGGTTTCCATATAGCATTTTTTTGGCAAAATGAAAAATTTATACATAGTTTTAATGCCTTTTAATTTTTGATTTAAATTTCTATAATTTTTACACATATTTAAAGCTGTTATAAAAATTATGGGACTTTATTTTTTGCTAGAAATAATTTTGGCAATTTATGGGTTTTATTGCATTTAAAGAAATTATTTTAATTTGAAAATATTCAAAAATTCAAAAAATTCATATTTTGACTTTTTATAAAGTTTTAAGCTATAAAAGTATTTTGTTGTAATTTATTATGACCTTGGGGTATTGTTACGCGTTAAGGAGTGTATGAAATTTTCGAGTTGGTTGGCCGCATGCGAGATGCGCTTTGAGTTGAGCAATTTTGGAGTGAGAGTGAGGACACTATGGATACTTGATAATAGGGTTTATAGTATAGTAGTGTAGATTATTTTTCTAATAAATGAATTTACCAATTTATGTTAGTTCAACGACTTTTGGATCGAGGTCAATTATCATCGCTTAGCTTGGATCGATGTAAGGAATTCTATCCAAACCCCATTTCGTTATTCTGTTTTTAAATGTTTAAAATAACAGTTTTACATAATACATTAATTGTTGATTTCTATAATTGTATATAAAATATATATTTTTAAAACTGCCCATGAAACCCAAATTTGAGCCATTTAGCGATCGTTTGAAATTCTGATCACACTTATCTGTTTATTTACTCAATCATCATAAAATATTTTCCATTCTATTTATTGTTTCTCAATGTTGACATGAGTTAGTAGTCTAGGAGTTATAAGGATGGCCTATATTGCTGGAGTTATAAAGATGGTCTGTTGGTTGGGATAAACTAGTACCTAGATGGACTAGTCAGTGTACATATGCATATGTAAAGCATATTTAGCACTGCCGGGGTAGCTTTACTACATCGTACTACTCATGTTCAATGTTTCCTGTGTTTTCAAATGATTATTTCTGAACTGTTTTGAAGGGCTACTTATTTAAGGAATTGAGTTGATACTCGTCTCTATGTTTATATTGAAACGCTATAATTTTCTTTAAAACCCTTTAAAATTAACATTTGATTGTATATAGAAAAATCGTTTGAATCGCTTTGTTTCCCCATTTTCAAAATTGTCTATTGGTTTAAATGTAAAATCGTCCGTATCATTTTTTTTTAATCATTGATCGACCTTATTGGGCTCTCAAAAGCTCACTCTCCTTTGACATCCTTTTCACAGGTAATAATCAATATTAGACTGCATTGGGTATGGAGTAAAGCCGAGCGAAGGAAAGAAAATTTAAGTTTTAGTCTTGGTTATTAGAACCCTTGTGTGGGTCAGTGTGGCTATTTAGAATTTTTGACTTAGACTTGTGTTTCAAGTATGATAGTATATTTAGAATATTATCCGATTCGATGGTATAGTTGCTCTGACAGCTTGTTGCATTATTTATTGAGTTATAGGAGATTATTTTCTTAGTGAATTGATTGAATATTGCGTGTCTAACGTTCTGAAAAATTCCAGGATGTTACAATTATTAGCATGATATACAATAGCAAAAGGCTCTTACCTGGGTCCAAGGATGACGGAAAGCTGATGAGAGCTGAAGCAGTCTGAGCAGGAGGAATAATATTCAAAGGTGCGACCAATACTCGTTCATTTAATTGAAAATTAGGGGGAAAGTCATCGAAGACTTGCTCTATCGCTTTTTGCTCTCACGAATTTCTTTTTTCTTGAAAATAAGAGGAACATCATTTGACTCTTCAGCAATATCGGTTTCCTCTTAAGAAGATTCAACAACATATTGTTGCCAGGGAATGTGGGTTCGTGCCTACGTGGAGGTGCCACAAAGGCTGCAGTCCGAGTCAGCTTCCAAGTGTGCAAAATGAAAGACAACAAGGACGGAGTAAGGGCTGAGGGCAAGGCTCCCCAGACAGGCCGTGAGGGCTGGCAGTGCTGCGCAGGCAAGGCGAAGGTGAATAGAGCCGGCGACCGACAGTCCAAGCTAAGGTCAACGTCAAGGGTGCAGCGTCAAGAGTCCGATGTCAGGTGTCCGAATGTATTTCTCTCTAGAATTCCAGAAAGAATGAGTTTTAGAGAGAGAAAGTGAAAATGACAAATTAGAGAGTCCTTTTAAACGAAATGGGGTGACACCCCTGGGAGTGACACGTCACCAGGGGGTCCACAAATGCCGGTTCTCCGTTGGACTGCCGGTTCCCAAATTTGCACTGCCTTGCCCCACACAGCGTCTCTGTACCTGTCTGAGAAGATTGAAAATACCATGACGGCATGATCAGAGTAAGCCCGTTGCCCCAGCCACCGGTCCAAAGCCCTTACTGAATCCCACAGGCCTGGCAGCGGTGGGGAAGACCCTACGCCCAGCTGCCAGGTGGACTAGGCGATGCCCTTTCGAAGACCTGCTCCCATCTCGGAGTGACCCTGGGGTAATAGTCCTTAGGGGTGCCGACATGAGCCCTCAGTGCCAGAGCACGTAGGCCAGTCACGCAGGCACCCTGGCGGATATAGTGTCCCGGAGGAGTCGCCTATCACACTGCGAAGGGTCCTCGTGCCGGAGCACTACGAATGGAGCCCCCCCAAAATGAAGACGACGATGGCTTTGAGGTTATGTGCCCATCCCGTGGTGGCAATGACTATAAGGTTGAGAGTCCATCCCGCTGCGAGGGTCGAAGCCCCCCTGTGATTGTGACGGCGATGGCTTTCAGGTTGTGAGCCCATCCCGTGGCGGCGATGACCATAAGGTTGAGAGTACATCCCGCTGCGAGGGTCGGAGCCCCCCTGTGATTGTGACGGCATTGGCTTTCAGGTTGTGAGCCCATCCCGTGGCGGCGATGACTATAAGGTTGAGAGTCCATCCCGCTGGGAGGGCCGGAACCCCCCCGTGATTGTGACGGCGATGGCTTCAAGGTTGTGAGCCTATCCCGTGGACTATAAGGTTGAAAGTCCATCCCGCTGTGAGGGCCGGAGCCCCCCTGTGATTGTGACGGCAATGGCTTCAAGGTTGTGAGCCCATCCCGTGGACTATAAGGTTGAGAGTCCATCCCGCTGTGAGGGCCGGAGCCCCCCCTGTGATTGTGACGGCGATGGCTTCAAGGTTGTGAGCCCATCCCGTGGCGGCGATGACTATAAGGTTGAGAGTCCATCCCTGTAACACCCCGATACTTTTTCAGATTTATTTAAAAAAATTTAGCGGATAATATATTTATACTTTAGCGACAATTAAAATTTTCTTTTAGTTTTGGTGTACTTTCTAGCAACGATGTGTGAAACGGGATGGTGTAATAACCGTTAATAATTTTCTTAGCGCATAAACAATCGTAGGCATTTATTTTGGACCATTTCGCAGAAATAAACGTTTCGGGTGAAAATTTTGCACAACTAATGATAGTTAGGGGGAACTTTTAGTTGTTTTCCAAATTTAGGGTTATATATATAGGGCTTTGAGGGAGAGAGAGCAGCCGACCCTAATGTTCTTGCTTGTTCTCTGAGCACGGATGGGAGATATAGAGAAAGAGAGGAATGGAAAGACGACAAGGTTCCGGCGAGACGATTCCGGTAAGTTTCTTAGACCCTTTTCTCTCTTGTTTATTTAGTGGTTTATGGAATTAAAAGGGGGCATGAGAAGCATTATGGGTATGTCAGCACGCATGGTGTCGGATATAGGGCTCGTAGTTTCTTGCAAGATTTAGAGAGGACGTGTAAGGATCATACGCGACGTAGCTGCTGGGGAATTGGAATTGGGTTAAGTTTCAGGTGGTTGCATTTGATCCAAATTTTTGGAAGCTCTCCATGGAGCACATAGTTTCTGCATACAAGAGGACTACGAGTAGGGCAATCCTTTTAGACTATGATGGCACTTTAATGCTTTAGTCCTCCATTGATAAGAGCCTAAGTTCTAGAACTACAGAAACCCTTAACAGTGTGCAGAGATAAGAACAATATGGTCTTCATTGTTAGTGCAAGAAGCAGAAGCACGTTTGGGTAATGACTGCCATGCCTGAGTGCATGTATGTGTATATAGGTGTGTTTACATGAATATATGTGGGTATTTTAGTGTGCGTGAGTGTGTAAACCACAAAAAGGAGAGACCCACTGCCATGAGGCAGTGGGTGTGGGAGGTGCGTATATTTGATAGTATATGTGTGTGTGAGATTAAAGTGAAATAATGGGTGTGTTGAGTGTGGTGCAGGTTGGGGTATGTAACAAGAAAGAATATGGTGCAGTAGTGGGTGTGGGAGTATGTTGTAGTGGGTAAAAGACGCAAGATAGAGAGAGAGGGAGTGAACTGAAATGAGTATCCACGGGTTGTGTGTGTGGGAAAATTGTATACATGTTTGTGTATGTGTGTGAGGCAGCAAGGTGGTGGGTTTACAGTAGTGGGGCATGCAAATGGGTAGTGTTATTCATTTTTTTTGAACTTGTGTAAGTGATGGTGAAAGGGAGGAAATGTGGGTGCATGGAGAGTTGTGTGATTATGTGAGTGGGTAAGAAATAAAGGGAGAGAAGGAAACACTGTAAGTGGGTGTATTGAGTGTGTGTTTATATGTTTGGATGTGCTGTGTGCGCGTATGTACGAGAGAAGAAAAGAGGGAGATGCAAGATGGATTTGTCACGTGTGTGAGTTTAGTGTTTACATATATGTATTTGTGGTGTACTGAAAAAAAAATTAGTGTAGTGTAATGGTAGTGAAATATGTGTATGTGTGTGTGTTAAACCCAGCTGTGTGGAGGCCTGTGTGCTCATGTGAGTGTGTGAGTGAACTACCATGATTTATGTCTAGGTGAAATGGAATGAGTTGTTGGAATGGGAGAAGATATGGAGTGCATGTGTGTATGAATGTGAGACGAGTGTGCAAAAAATGCATGCAAATATGGGTATGTGGGTGTTTTGAGCAAGGGGGAAGCTACTGCCGTGAGGCAGTAGCTGTGTTGTGGGAATGGTGGGTTGAAATGCATGTGTATATGTATAGAGTGTTATATAGAAAGGAGAAGAAGAAGGGAAATGGGTTGCTGGGCACAGGGAAATTTGGGTAGTACACGGGTGTACCTCGGTTAGCGTTAAGTTCGTTGCGTGCATAGGCTAGTGCACGGTTATCGTTAGTACGTGAAAATTTGTAGTATAATACTTTAGACCATATTAAAATTCTTGGTAAAATCTTATAATTTTCTGAGATCGTAGGAAGTTTTAATATTTTCTGAAATTACAGATTTGTAAAATTCTGTTGGAGCCTTTAAGCCCGGAAAATGTTCAGGGAAAAATTAGAGTAATGTCGTTATGATATGAATAAGACTCAGTTTGAATTTGATAATTTTTGGAGTTTATTTTCTATGGTTTCCGTATCGCATTGTTTTTAGCAAAACGAAAGTTTAAAAATAGTTTTAATACCTTTTAATTTCTGATTTAAATTTCTATAACTTTTATACATATTTTAAAGCTGTTACAAAAATTATGGGACTTTATTTTCAGCTAAAAGAAATTTTGGCAATTTATGGGTTTTTAGTGTATTTAAAGAAATTATTTTTAATTCGAAAATATTAAAAATTTTAGAAAATTCATATTTTGACTCTCTACAATGTGTTAAGCAATGAAAGTGTTTTATTGTAATTTATTACGAATCTCGGGATATCATTACGCATTAGAGAGCGTACAGTGTTTTCGGCTAGGTTGGCCGTGCGCGGGAATCGTTTTGAGTTGCGTCATTCTGGGGTTAGAAGTGAGCGCCGTTTGGGTAGTTGATAATAGGGTTTATAGTATAGTAGTGTAGATTATTTTTCTAATAAATGAATTTGCCAATTTAGGTTAATTCAACGACTTTTGGATTGATGTCAATTAGCATTGCATAGCGTGGATCGAGGTAAGGGATTTCTTCTGAAACCCAGTTTTCTCTATTTGTCCTCGAATATTTCTTTGAATTGTTATCGCTATTCTTTTGGATTCTGTTATTTTGATTAAGTCGCATTGTTTGCCTTAAAAACCTATCTTGAGCCTTAACCGTTTATTGGAAATCATATTCGATACACTGTGTTTATTTCTCGTTGTGCATCGATTTAAGAATTGTATTATCCTTTGTTCTCATCTGCATATTGACATGAGAGTTTGCATTGGTGTGTTTGGCGGGAGTTGGTGTATAGTGGAGGATATTGGTGTCGGCTAGTACCTTGATGGACTAGCCGATGTATTGGTGTGGGCTAGTGCCTTGATGGACTAGCCGGTGGAAAGTGTTAATGAGCATCGCCTTTGTGGCTTTGCTAAGTGATTACCCTGCACTGCCTGTGTGGCTTTGCAATTGCTCATGTTATTGCATTCGTGATTGTTTGTATCGTGTCTGGAAATCGTATTGATATCTAATGAAACTAGTTATGATTCTTTTTGAAAATCTATGAATTTCATCTGAAATTGTTTCGTAGTTTCTATCTTTGAGCGACCTTGCTGAGCTCTCAAAAGCTCACTCCCCTTTGACTTCTTTTCCGCAGGTGATAACCAACAATAGATCGCATTGGGTGAGGACTAGATCTGAGCCGAGCGAAAGAGAACTTAAGTTTCAGTATTAACCTTTAGAACCCCTGCGTGGGCCATTATTGTTATTTAGAATTGTTAGCTTAGATTTGATGTTTCAAGTATAACTGTACGCTAAGAGTATTATTTTACTCAACGGTTTAGTTGCTCTGACGGACTGATGGTTCTAAATTGCTTGAGTTTGAGGTCGTAATTGTCTGAGTGTATCTGATCGAGCGAGTGTTGACGTTCCAGAAATTTTGGGATGTTACAATCCCGCTGCGAGGGCCATAGCCCCCTGTGATTGTGACGGCGATGGCTTCAAGGTTGTGAGCCCATCCCGTTGCGGCGATGACTATAAGGTTGAGACTCCATCCCGCTGCGAGCGCCGGAGCCCCCCTGTGATTGTGATGGTGATGGCATCAAGGTTGTGAGCCCATCCCGTGGCAGCGATGACTATAAGGTTGAGAGTCCATCCCGCTGCGAGGACTAGAGCCCCCTGTGATTGTGATGGCGATGGCATGAGGTTGTGAGCCCATCCCGTGGCGGCGATGACTATAAAGTTGAGAGTCCATCCTGCAGCGAGGGCCGGAGCCCCCCTATGATTGTGACGGCAATGGCTTCAAGGTTGTGAGCCCATCCCCTGGCGGCGATGACTATAAGGTTAAGAGTCCATCCCACTGCGAGGGCCGGAGCCCCCCTGTGATTGTGACGGCGATGGCTTTCAGGTTGTGAGCCCATCCCGTAACCATACAACATTATTGTGGTGCATGGGCGCGGCGACAACTGTCGCGAGACCATACCTGGTGCCGGGGGCACATGTCATGGAAGCGGCGCATGGGCACAGCGACGACTGTCGTGGAGCCATAGTTGGTGCCGGAGGCACGCGTCATGAGAATGGCGCAAGGGCGCAGTGACGATGGTCGTGGAACAATAGTTGGTGCTGGGGCACCTGCCAAGGAAGTGGCGCATGGGAGCGGCGATGAAGGTCGCTGAGCAATACTTGGTGCCGGGGGCACGCGTCATGAGAATGGCGCAAGGGCGCAACGACGACTGTCGCGGAACAATACTTGGTGCCGGAGGTACGCGTCATGAGAATGGCGCAACGGCGCAGCGACGACTGTCGCGGAGCAATACTTGGTGCCGGGGGCACGCGTCATGAGAATGATGCAAGGGCGCAGCAACGACTGTCGCGGAACAATACTTGGTGCCGGAGGCACGCGTCATGAGAATGGCGCAAGGGCGCAGCGACAACTTCGAGGAACAATACTTGGTGCCGGAGGCACGTGTCATGAGAGAATGGCGCAAGGGCGCAGCGACGACTGTCGCGAAGGTATACTTGGTGCTGAGGGCACGTATCATAAGCATAGCGCAAGGGCGCAGCGACGACTGTCGTGGAGCCATAGTTGGTGCTGGAGGCACGCGTCATGAGAATGGCGCAAGGGCGCAGCGACGATGGTCGTGGAACAATAGTTGGTGCCGGGGCACTTGCCAAGGAAGTGGCGCATGGGTGCGGCGATGAAGGTCGCGGAGCAATACTTGGTGCTGGGGGCACGCGTCATGACAATGGCGCAAGGGCGCAACGACGACTGTCACGGAACAATACTTGGTGCCGGAGGTACGAGTCATGAGAATGGCGCAAGGGCGCAGGGACGACTGTCGTGAAGTAATACTTGGTGCCGGGGGCACACATCATGAGAATGATGCAAGGGCGCAGCAACGACTGTCGCGGAACAATACTTGGTGCCGGAGGCACGCGTCATGAGAATGGCACAAGGGCGCAGCGACAACTTCGAGGAACAATACTTGGTGCCGGAGGCACGTGTCATGAGAGAATGGCGCAAGGGCGCAGCGACGACTGTCGCGGAGGTATACTTGGTGCCGAGGGCACGTATCATAAGCATCGCGCAAGGGCACGACAACGATTGTCGCGGAGCAATACTTGGTGTCGGAGACACGCGTCATGGGAATGGCGCAAGGGCGCAGCGACGACTGTCGCGGAATAATACTTGGTGCCGGAGGCACGCGTCATGAGAGAATGGCATAAGGGCGCTGCGACGACTGTCATGAAGCAATACTTGGTGCCGGGGGCACGCGTCATGAGAATGACGCAAGGGCGCAGCGACGACTATCGCGGAGCAATACTTGGTGCCGGGGGCACGCGTCATGAGAATGATGCAAGGGCACAGTGACGACTGTCGCAGAGCAATAATTGGTGCCTGGGGCACGCGTCATCATCCTGGCGCAAGGGCTCGGCGACGACTGTCGCGGAGGTATACTTGGTGCCAAGGGCAGGTATCATAAGCATGTTGCAAGGGCACAGCGACGAAGGTGTGCGGGCGACGAGAGTCGTAAGCTGGCGCGTGGATGAGGGCGACGAAGGTCGCGCGCGGGCGACGAGAGTCGGGGAGATGGAGTGCGAGCGACGGGAGTCGCGGAGTTGTCGTGCGGACGCGGGCGATGAAGGTCACAGAGATGGCGGGCGTGCGACTAGAGTCGCGGAGCTGGAGTGAGTGGGCGACGGGAGTCGCGGACGCGAGCAAAAGTGGGAGGACCAGCGAACGGTTGTCGCGGTGACGGAGCGCGGCAACGAGAGACGGTCGTTGTTCGTCAAGATAGGTGGCAGACCCCTCGGGCTTGCTTCTCGAAGGGAAAATGCATGATGACTTGATTATGTGACGGTTTGACCGGCATGTGAGCGTTGAAAAGTTGACCGCTAACTGGGTGATGTGTTGCGCAAAGTGGGTCCCTTAGCGGGCCCTGAGGTGCGACCAGAATGGGGTCGCGGAATAATACTTGGTGCCGGAGGCACGCGTCATGAGAATGGCGCAAGGGCGCAGAGACGACTGTCGCGGAGGTATACTTGGTGCCAAGGGCACGTATCATAAGCATCGCGCAATGGCACGGCAACGACTGTCGCGGAGCAATACTTGGTGTCGGAGGCACGCGTCATGAGAATGGCGCAAGGGCGCAGCGACGACTGTCGCGGAACAATACTTGGTGCCGGAGGCACGCGTCATAAGAGAATGGCGTAAGGGCGCAGCGACGACTGTCGCGGAGCAATACTTGGTGCCGGGGGCACCCGTCATGAGAATGACGCAAGGGTGCAGGGATGACTATCACGGAGCAATACTTGGTGCCAAGGGCACGCGTCATGAGAATGACGCAAGGGCGCAGCGACGACTGTCGCGAAGCAATACTTGGTGCCAGGGGCACGCGTCATCATCCTGGCGCAAGGGCTCGGCGACGACTGTCGCGGAGGTATTCTTGGTGCTGAAGGCACGTATCATAAGCATGGCACAAGGGCACAGCAACGAAGGTGTGCGGGCGACGAGAGTCGCAAGCTGGCGCGTGGACGAGGGCGACGAAGGTCGCGGAGATGGCGCGCGGGTGACGAGAGTCTGGGAGATGGCGTGCAAGCGACGGGAGTCACGGAGTTGTCGTGTGGACACGGGCGACGAAGGTCATAGAGATGGCGCGCGTGCGACTAGAGTCGTGAAGCTGGAGCGCGGGCGACGGGAGTCACGGACGCGAGCGAAAGTGGGAGGACCAGCGAACGGTTGTCGCGGCGACGGAGCGCGGCAACGAGCGACGGTCGTTGTGACTATGGTGCGCAACCTAAACGACGGTCGTTGGTCGTCAAAATAGGTGGCAGCCCATCTCGGGTGGTCGACCCCCTCGGGCGGCCGACCCCCTGGGTGGCCAACCCCCTTAAGGGGGTCGGTACACCAAGGTTGCTTCTCGAAGGGAAAATGCATGATGACTTGATTATGTGACTGTTTGACCGGTATGTGAGCGTTGAAAAGTTGACCGCTGACTGGGTGATGTGTCGCGCAAAGTGGGTCTCTTAGCGGGCCCTGAGGTGCGACCAAAATAGGGTATGAACACATGTTAATTTCCTTTCTTGCTTTGTGCTCGTTGAGAAGTCCCTTCAGAAAGGGATTGGTTTCTCCTTTGATGAAGAATAAGGTGACTGTTGTCTCCTATACCAATAGAGACACAACATCGTAAACGAGTTGACAATAGCAATCAAAATGGTATTAAAAATAGGATGAAGTACTTAATCGATGAAAATTACTTGAAGCAAGATGAATCTGTGTAACACCCCGATATTTTTTTGGAGTTAATTAAATTTTTTAGCAGCAAATATATTTTTTTCTATGCGCTGATTTTTTTTTAACAACTTTTAGCGGCAAATTAAATGTTTAGTAATTAGTGTGACCGAAATTTTATAGGTAAACTTTAAGCAATGATATTCTTACTTAACGAAGATATTTTCTTAGCGACTTTTAGCACGCAATAAGGAAGCAGGGTAGCGTATCAAACCTATTAAAAAAATTTCAAGCACATAAGTTGTAGCAAATAATTTATTTGAACCTGTTGGCAATAACAGAAAGTTGTGGATAAAATTATAATGCTTGACAAAAATTAGGAAATTTTTCGTAAATGTCCAGTTTAGGGTTTGTAATATATATTCATACTTTAAAGAGAGTAGCCGTCAGAGCTCCCCATTTACCCATCTTCAACGTTATCTCGAGGGGAGAGAGAGAGGTTCTGGGAAGAGAAAGAGAGAGAGAGAAATAACGAGGAAGGCGACGATGAAGAAGGGTTTTCCGGCGAGATTTTTTCGGTAAGTCTCTTAACTTTTTTTCTCTATCTTGTTCATTGTTTTAAGGAATAAAAATGTGCGTGAATCTGCTGGATCAGTCGGTTTTGTGTGATTTTTGTTAGAGTAAACTGCCAAAGAATGGTTGTCTGTGAGGGTGGCTTTGTAACTACTGTAGCGTGTACTTAGTGAGAGTGCAGCCATGTCGTGGTGAGTTGTGGGTTTTGGGCCATACCGTGATGTTTCCGGTGGGTCTGTGGTTTTGTTTGAGATGCCTTGAGTTACAGGGTATGGTGTAGGCATGGGATAAGGGTTATGGTTGTGAGTTTGGTGCAAAGAAGAGCAGCTACTGCCATGGGGCAGTAGCTGTGTTAAGTTTGTTTGGGTGCGTTTGTTCATGTGTGTGTGTATTTGGCAAACAAAAGAACAGTGGGGTGTTGAGCAGATGATGTATGCAGTGCTCCTTGGTGTGTGTTTTGCGGTAGCGTGTGTGTTCATCGGAGTGGCTGTGATGCCTGCATAGCATCTGTTGGCTGTTGTTCAGTCGTGTGTGCACAGATGGGTGCAGGTGTGAGTGTGTTTGTGTGAGTACTGTGTGTGGTGTGCATGTGTGTGCGGGTATGTGTGTATAGGTGTGTTTATTTGCCAGCACTGTGTGTGTGTGTGTGTGTGTGTGTGTGTGTGTGTAGGCCAAAGGCAGCTGTGTGCGTGTTTTTTTTTTTTTGGGGTGTAATGTGTGTTTATGTGCGCGTGAAATGGTTGTGAAAAGGGAGTGAGTTTGAGTGTGTGCAGTGTGCAGTGTGCGTGAGTTTGAGTGTATGTGTGTGCCTGTGTGAAGCTGCCGAAGCAACTATGAGTGCGTGCGTGTCTGTGGATGTGTGCCCAGGTGTGTGCGCGTGCATTTTGTGTGTGTTGTGAGCAATGGTTTGTGCCATTGTTAACCTGTGTCTAAGTGTGTCTGTGAGTACTGTGAGGTGTGTGTGTGTGGGTGATGTGTGCGTGGCTATGTATTTGTGTGTGAGTGTGCGAAGAGTTGTGTGTGTGTGAAGGCTGCTGTGCAGCCGAGTGTGTGTGTGTTGGTTGGGGGGGGGGGGGGGGACTGAGCTGGGTTCATGGGAAAGAAATGGGCAGACAATGGAGATAGAGTGAGAGAGAGCAGTGTGTGTGTAGGGACTAGTGTGTGAGTTGTGTGTACAGAGAATGGACGGCAGCTGGGCTTGAAGTGTTTGTGTGTTGTATGTTCACATATTGGTGAGGTATATATATACATATAATTGCATGGAGGTGATGGATGAGGTCGAGATTGGAAATTGAAAGGAAGAGGTGGAAGACAGTGAGTATAAAAATGTGGTTGTTTGTGGCATGTGTGTGTGTTGTGTGATATAAATTGTGTGTGTATGTATACCTTGTGTTTTGGGAGGTGAGGTGGGCATTACATGAAATATGTCAGTGGCGTGAGATGCGTTTTTGTTAAGATATGTGAGTAAGTTGTTCACAGAACTGCTGTGAACTGAGTGTGGGGGTGACCAAATTTAGGTTGTGACAGAAAATGGAAGGAGGAGGAGGAGGAGGAGCAGAAGAAGAAGTGGTTATGGGGTTTAGCGTTAAGTACGGCGCGAGCATTCGATAGTATACAATGATCATTAGCATATAAAAATTTAATTATAATACCTTAGTCTATAATAGAATTTCTGGCAAATGTTTATAATTTTCCGTGTATTTTTAGTATTTTATGTAATTTCAGATTCGTAAAATACTTTTGGAGCCTTAAAACCCTAAAAATGTTCTGGGGAAAATTAGGGTAATGTGCTTATGGTATAAATAAGTCTCAGTTTGAATTTGATGATTTTTGGAGTTAATTTGCTACAGTTCCGTGCTGCATTATTTTTACCAAAACAAAAAAATTAAAAATAGTTTTGATGTCTTTTAATTTCTGATTTAAATTTCAATAATTTTTATACATATTTTTAAGCTATTACAAAAATTATGGGACTTTATTTGCAGCTAAAAGCAATTTTGGAGATTTATGGGTTTTTATTACATTTAAAGAAATTATTTTAATTCGAAAATATTCAAAATTTCAGAAAATTCATATTTTGAATTTTATTAATGTTTTAAGCCATGAAAATGTTTTATTAAAATTTATTATGAATTTTAGGATATCGTTACGCATTAAGTAGAGTACAGTGTTTCGGGTAGGTTAGCCGTATGCGAGAACCGTTTTGAGTTGCGTCATTTCGGGGTTAGAAGTGAGCACCATTTGGGTCGTTGATAATAAGGTTTATAGTATAATAGTGTAGATTATTTTTTTAATAAATGAATTTGCCAATTTAGGTTAATAAATTCAACGACTTTTGTGGATCGAGGTCATTTAGCATTGCATAGCGTGGATCGAGGTAAGGATTTTCTCTTCAAACACTACTCATCACCTAAACTCATATGTTTTAATCTTAATGGATCGTTTGGAATTCTTTATTTATTCTCATCTATTTTATCGATTCAATTATCTTAAAATGTTTTGAATTCTATTTATTATTTATCAATGTTGACATGAGTTGGTAACTTGGGAGCCATAAGGATGGTCTGTATTGTTGGCATTATAAGGATGGTCTGTTGCATGGGTTTAACTAGTACCTAGATGGATTAATCAGTGTACATATGCATATGTAAAGCGTATCGAGCACTGCCGGGGTGGCTTTGCTAGAGCGAGTAACTCATGTTCAATGTTTCCTGTTTATGTTTTCTTGCACTTAAACTGTTTTGAATATTATCCATTCATGCTTTATTATATCTGAAGTGTTTCAAATGACTATTATGTAAGGGATCGTCGAGTTGAATAATCGTCCCTCTGTTTATATCGTATTGTAGTGATTACATCAAAAGCAAAATCCCTCAAAAATAGGTTATTGGACTTGAATATAAAATCGTTCGTTTTGTTCAACTTTGTCGAAATGTTGTTTTTTTTATTGAAAATACTCTTAAAAAGGTTTTGTTTGACTTTATATGAAAACTCGTCCGAATCGTTTTGTTATTTTAAATCTTTGATCAATTTTACTAGGCTCTCAAAAGCTCACTCTCATTTTACTTCCTTTCCGCAGGTCATAGCCGGCATTAAGTTGCCCGAATAAGGATTAGAGCTAAGCAAGCGAAAGAAAAAGGAAATAAATCTTGGTATTAGTTGTTAGAACCCCTGCGTGGGTGACTGTGATAGTTTATTACTCAGGTTTAAATTAGTTTCCATATATGATTGTACACTTAGAGAAAATACATTGATGGATCTGACAGCTTGTTGCATTATTTATTGAGGTTGAGGACAATATTGTCTTAGTGTTATCGATCGATTGAGTGTTAACGTTCTGAAAAATTTCGGGATGTTACAATCAGGCAGTCAACATATCTAATACCATCATATAGTTTGGAAACACAATCACGATACCACAAATCAAATGGGCGAACCAATCCAATAGTACGAATTGCAAAATTGGACATGGTAAGATTGTCCATCAATCAATCCACAACTCTTTCTATCACCTTAATATGGATTTTTGTGACTCTCTTTATTCTTTCTTTGGCCTCCAAAAAACCATTATCAATAAAGAAAGGGGCTGGAATTACCTTTACCAATCCAAATTGTTAACCAAACTGAGAAGGGGTATAACGCTCATAACTGCAGACCCCTGATGGCGGGGTTGTAATTTGACCGCCAACATGAAGAAAGCGTCCACAAAGAAAATTGGCTCATATCCTCCGAGCAGAATCTTGAAGTTCCATAGACATCCCTTCATCTATACGAGTAGGGAGGTTTTTAAACCAAGCAGGTTCAAATTCTCTAGAAAGGAATGGATGTGGATGCTTGAGGTAGGCAAAATCAAAGAAGAAATGAAAGCAAGTTATGAAGGAGTGAAGTCTAATTTCACCCAAAGAAAGATGATGTCCGTAGGTTAAGAAAGAAGTATCGGGTTGAATAGGAATGGAAGGAGCAAACTCCAAGAAATAAGCTTGCAACTAGCCAGAAAGGACCATCGATACTCCAGTGAATCTTCTTATCTACCATGGTAGACATTGATCTGTACAAACTGCCCAACAACAAAGGTGCGACTGCATATTCCCTACCGTGAGCTAATCTAATAGATAAATGCATGTATTCTTTGGTTAAAGAAAGACTCGAGACACAAAAAGCATGGCGGGAAAGCCACATCCAAAGAAAAATAGCTAGCTCTTTCAAATCTAGTGAAGTATTAGCATTTTTGGATTGCGATTTAATGAAAATATCTCTCGAAAGTTTCAGAATACTTTGAAGAAGAGAGATCAAGGGATAAACCAATACGATTATGATTAGTCAAAGCATTGGCATGATTGCCAATCGGCAAAAGGCCCGTTAAGGCACATACGTCAAAAATGGTAGGGGCCATCATCTTAGTCCTCAACATAAAGGCGTTGGTAGTACGTAATCGACCAGAAACAAAAAGAGGAAGACAAAAGCCATCGATCTACTCTAGGGGGATCTTTGGACATGTGGATTAGTTCTTAGATACCTGCTGCCTTCATTGATCGGCAAAAGAATTTGACAAACGATCAACCCATGAAGCCTAATCAACATGAATTAGGGTTGGCCAAGATCTAATCAGCAAACCAGATTCGTGCTAACCTTTTCAATTCAAAAAGGACAAACTGAGTAGCAACTTCTCTGAGTCATCAAGTGGATATCCTTTTAAAAGTTGAGGGCTAACCCTAAAAGATGGACCCAAAATATGAGGGCTGATACGTTTCGAGCGTTTCTTGTAAGTAGTCTGAATGCGAGCATTGATGGGATCAACATGGGCCATAAGGACACCAACGCCCCATCGAGGGTTAGAAGGACAATCAACCCTTCGACCTTCATCTCCTCATGGAATGACTCTTTTCTTCACCATGATTCTTGAAGGGTTTAAGGAAGGAGTTGCAGAGATGCTAGGGTTTGCTGTAATCAGGAAATATGAAGATATGCTGATAAACTGCTTAAAACCGAGTAAATAGAGTTCAATTTAAACTCAACCTCATTTTAACTATTGAAAGCTGGAGCGTTAAAAGTTGAACCAAAGACAGTAATTAACTCACACGGTTATAAACATCATGCGAGTTAAAATATTTTCCTGACAAATACACGTGGCATGATGATAACCGTAAAAAGTGCCTTGATAAGGGGGAAGTGGAAAGAGGCATGTTTGTCACAGTTATCGTCAGTTACTGAATGGAAAATTAAAGATACGTGAATAAAAGAGAATACGTGGGAAGCAAAACATTTGAACAACTCGTACAAGGAAGAAAACCGCTAAAGGTGTAACAAATCGGCAACACCGGCTAACGTGAAGACATGACAGACAAATAAATAGAAGGGTTGATAAACGGTTTCTGGACGGAAGCTGTCACAACACGAACCCATAGGTGAACCCATGAGTCAGGCACGTGACCGGCCGCGGGCCCATTGGAACTTTCAATAATCCAAATAAAGGCCCTCATTACATGTCTTTAAAAAATTAAGGAAACTCGAGGAGACCTAAGCTCCTTACATTAGTTCAAGCATAACGTTAATTAACACATAACTAAAATTCTCGTACGGTAAATGCTCATCATTCTAATAATTCTCCTCGGGCACTTCTTCCCCGTGTTGCTCATATGGCTCCGCTTCCCTTAAGTCATCACCTGAAAAATAAGGAATAAGAGAAAGCCCAGCAAGTACACCAACCATGTTCCTAAAATAAAGTTTGAAGTTGCAAAATATGCACATATATATATGATATTGTCATCCTTTAAACATTTTCCAAATACATATACACACATATATGAAGATTCAAAAAGGGTTTTCAAATCGGAGTACAAACAGCAATAATTCCATTTGCATCAAACACAGATATATCTTTTCCTAGGTATGTTGCGGTCAGCGTACGAGCCCCACTGACTAGGGTCCCAAATCCCTCCTACACCGGGGATAAAACTATATGGACACAATGGCGAACCACCAACAACAGTACTGTTCATCAACGTACAAGCCCTGTTGACCAGGGCCCGAAATCCAACATTCTCTCGTTGGATATGGGGCACAGCAACCAAGTTGAGTTTTATTGCTCATTCAACATGTACACAGTAACATTTTATGATTCACAAGCATTCCATGGCATTCTTTTAAACTAAATTTTACATCAAATACTTTAAAAATAAAACATATGCAGAACAAAACTTTAAACTTTAATTTGATCAACTCATATGTACGTATATAGGTTTTGCAAATAAGCATACGGAGGAACATGACAGGGGTCATTTACTTTTCTCAGTAACTGGTTCTTGAACTCGATCAATAGCGGTTCCTATCTCTTGTCTACCGAAATCTAAATAACAAACCACACTGATGTCAATCATTGTCACTCAAGCACGTCTAGGTATTACGTTTCTTTTAAGTGAGAAAAATTTTCACAACCGCCCCTCGACTTTTGTAAAATTACCTATTCGCCCCCGATGCCTAACATACCATTATCCACCTAGATATAATCTAAAAGAGTCTTTTTCCGCTCGGAACCCTAAACTGCTCGTTATATTGAATGTTAACGCTCAAGTTCTAAACATATATCAAACAGCATCGAAATGCCACAAAATTTCAGACACCCAAGCATCGCAATAATTTTAGATCACTGTAAAATTCTAGGCTAAAAATAATTTTGTTTATTATGTTAAATAATTCAAAAACCTATTTTAAAAATAAAATTGTTTGAGGCACTCCCCATGCCCAAAAAATTCCATGTTGAAGGTTTCCCAAAAATAAGGGAAGTTTATGTTTTGTACTTTGCCTAAATATATTCAGAAATGGCCTTTTAAAAATAGTTTAGTAAACTGTTGTATAGTTATTCGTTACGCGATTTCCGATCAAGCGCTACTCCACCAACAACGCTAAAATAATTAATAAATGACCTTAAAAACTTTCAAAACTTTAGAAAGTACCTCAGCTTTGCTATATAAGATCATCGTAGAAGTTTTAGGATTTAATAACTTAATTTACTATTCTAAAATACACTGAAATCCCTTGTTCGGATAAAATTAGTTAGCATGCTTCCCAAGTTCAGAAAAATCTAAAATTTTGAGTTTTGTCCAAATAAATTCCTAAATATTTCTTAAAATTTTGGAAAGAAACTGCTAAAAAGAAAAGTCTCCTTCGACACTTTTAAGTTCAAATTTAAACTAAAGCTTTTACTCTCTCTCTCACTATCTTCTTCTTCATCCCAAACCAGCAGTGTTCCACCTGCAATAACTTCACACATGAAAGTCAAACCCACATGCAATTTCACATAGTTTCATCTATGAATCTAAGCACCACACCCACACACACGCACACACACCCACACACACGCGCACATGCACACACACACACACACACGCACACACACACACACACACATACACATATATATATATATATATATATATATATATATATATATATATATATATATATATATATATATATATATATCAATCCCATTTCTTTTCTCACAGGATCTTCCCCCTCTCCATTCTCTCACGCATACAATGCACCCCTTCAAATCCACTTGCACTCTAACACTCATTTGCACTTAACACTCACTTGTTGTATACACAACCACACACTCACTCACAATAAACCCACACACCCATATGCATATCACTCAATCTGCTTCAACACAATATACCCATTAATTGTCTTCAGCCTCAAGCAGGTTCTTCAAAGCTATTGCTCATGGCAGTAGCTTCCCAAACCCATTCGTGGGTCTCCATCTCCTTTTTCTCCCATTTATTTATTTATTTTTTTCCTTCAACTCACCAATACCTACATAAATACACACTTCGTACCATTCCTCCAGTCCATTTCACAGCTCACTTAATTACAATACATGCTCATGGTTCATGCCCACTACCTCACTGCAGTGGGACTTTTTCTTCCCTTCTAAGCCACCCCAGTTTTGCAGGCGACAACTACTTCTCTTCCCTCGGCAGCCCATGTACTCACCCAGTACCTGCGACGCACAAACAACACACAACATACATTAATGCCTGCCAATAGTTTACATACCCACGCATGCACAGCACCCATACCCCAAATAATATATATAATATATATATATATATATACCCAAATCCATCCCTTCGCAGCCTTCCCATGCAGTGATATCCTTGCTTATATATATATATATATATATATATATATATATATATATATATATATATAGGGAGCTGATCCGTTGAGAGCACTAGCAAAATGGGGTATTTTGCAAGCGCGATCTGACCTTCCATCCTGAAAGATGGACGGCCCAAATCGTGCCCCTTTCAAATACTGTCAGTCGTCCGCGACACTATGTCGCGGACGGACTTTTTTACCTTTTTGCCCCTCGGCCCCGTCAGCTACACTATTTCCTAGACAGCATTCAAGTTTTACGTTTTTTTAAAGTACGTCCGCTACATTATGTAGCGGACTATTTTTTTGACAAAAATACCCTCTAGCTTCTATCCGCTACATTATGTAGTGGACTAATCTTCTGACTTTTTTCCTCTTTCTCTCTCCTTTTCCTCATTTAATGTTCTGACATTCCTTTCTTTCTCCTCTCTCTCATCATTTTTTTCTCTTTCTCTCCTTTCTCTAGTTAACTCTCTGACTCGCTCTCTCTCGTCCATGCCAGAAATCGAAGGGAAGAGGAAGCCTCTTGGAGCGCGAAGAACCCCTTGTGCGAAGAAGCTACCGTTAGGAAGAGCAGCAGCGGTTGTTGGACCTCGCGGTTGATCAGGCGAATCAGTGTTGGCGGCGGCGGTGGCAGCGGTGGTATTGCAAGTCATGCTTCGGAGCTGTCGCCAGCGGTGTAGGAGAGAGCAGTAGAGCTCAGCTAATAGCACCAGGACCAAGCCTATCACCATCTCGTCCACCTAGAACAGTGACCGCAAGATGGACACCATCTCATCCACCTAGAACAGCTCTGCTTCCGGCGACGACAGAGGAAGGAAGCAATCCACCTGCTGTGGCAACCCCATTTTCGGTGGTAAAACTGAGACCCAATTGAAACTGAGACCCAATTGAAACCCAATTGAAATTTTGAGAATTTTGAGACTTAATTCTTCATCTTCTCTCTACCTCTCTCTGTTTAGATTAGTTATTTATCTTGCATAGAGATTTAGGATGGTGGAGGTTTGAATGATGGTGGTTCAGGGAGGCAGAGGTTCAGTGGCGGTGGCCAAATGGTGGTGGTTGTGGGTTCATTTGAGTTTAATTTTTGTTGTGGTTGTGGGTTCATATGAGTTTCTGGTTTTCTTGTAAGGAATTTTTGGTGATGTAGCTTCCTTCTTTAATTCCTACGGAGGCTTTTACAGGTTCAGCACTTCAATTTTCTTCAGTGCTTATCATCACTTGACCAAAAAAGAGCCCAGTAAAGAGCCCCAATTCAACTCATGAAAAATCAACAACACATTGCCCAAAACAAAAACAAAAATACAGGAAGAAATACAAGATCGGCAACAAATATAGTACGGCTTGTTACTGATGGACTTGAACGGGTTCTATCCAACGGAGCTGCAGGTGGCCGGACACACTCTTTCTCTCTACTCTGTGTGTGAAGTGAAGCAGGATAAACATGAAAGAGAGAGAGGGGGGAGGATGAGAGAGAAAATAAAAAGTGGTGAGAGAAAGAGAAAGGAGAGAGAATATTCATGAGAAAGAGACATTAGCATTGATGAGGGAAGAGAGAGAAATAGAAACATGTCAGACAAATAATGTGAGAAATGAGAGAGAAAGGGGAAAAAAGCACTGCCTACTCTTCCGCTACATAATGTAGCGGACGAGAGCTGAAGGGTATATTTGTCAAAAAATTATCCGCTACATAATGTAGCGGATGTACTTAAAAAACGTAAAAAAAAGATCTAGGGGACAGGACCTGACAGGTGTCAGCCTAGGGGACGTCCGCTACACTGTATAGCGGATGCCTTTTTGCTGTCGCGTGTCACCACTTGAATGCTGTCCGGGATACAGTGTAACGAAGGGGGCGGAGGGACAAAAAGGTAAAAAAGTCCGTCCGCGACATAGTGTCGCGGACGACTGACAGTATTCGAAAAGGGCGCGATCTGGGCCGTCCATCTTTTAGGATGGACGGTCAGATCTCGCTTGCAAAATACCCCATTTTGCTAGCGCTCTCAACGGATCAACTCCCATATATATATATATATATATATATATATATATATATATATATATGGAGCTGATCCATTGCTCGCGCTAGCAAATGGAGTTAAGTTGCAAGCGCGATTTGACCGTCCATCCTGAAAGATGGACGGCCCAGATCGCGCCTTTTTCGAATACTGTCAGTCGTCCGCGACACTATGTCGCGGACGGACTTTTTTACCTTTTTGCCCCTCCGCTCCCTTCGTTACACTGTATCCCGGACACATTCAAGTCGTGACACGCGACAGCAAAAAGGCATCCGCTATACAGTGTAGCGGACGTCCCCTAGGCTGACACCTGTCAGGTCCTGTCCCCTAGATTTTTTTTACGTTTTTTAAAGTACATCCGCTACATTATGTAGCGGATGTACATTATGTAGCGCTTGCAACTTAACTCCATTTGCTAGCGCGAGCAATGGATCAGCTCCCTATATATATATATATGGGAGCCGATCCACACCCACTAGTGGAGAAATAAAATTTCTCCACCAAACCGCTACAAAGAGTAGCGGTTGGAATTTTTGCTTACCACCAAACCGCTGCTCTTTGTAGCGGTTGGTATTTTTCAAACCGCTACTCTTTGTAGCGGTTGGTATTTTTCAAACCGCTACTCTTTGTAGCGGTTGGTATTTTTTATTGTAAGTACACAACCGCAACAAAGTGTTGCGGTTGCGCCCCACATGGACCCCCTCCCCCCATCTCCCCTCACCCCCCACCCCGTGCCCAACCGCAACAAAGAGTTGCGGTTGCGCCCCACATGGACCCCCTTCCCCTTCCCCCTTCCCCCCATGGCCCCCCCTCCCCCTTCCCCCCGTCTCCCCCCACCCCCACCCCCCTGCCCAACTGCAACAAAGAGTTGCGGTTGGCCCCCTCACCCACGTGGTGTCCCCCTCGGCAGCCACGTGGCCTCCCCCTTCCCCCATGGCCCCCCTCCCCTAGGCCGCCACGTGGCCTCCCTTTCCCCCATGGCCCCCCGTCCTCCCCTCCCCCATGGCCCCCCCATGCCCCCAACCGCAACAAAGTGTTGCGGTTGGCCCCTTCCCCGGTCCCCTTCCCCCGCCACGTGTCCCGTCCCCTCTCTCCCAGCCACGTGGCATCCCCTCCCCCCGCCACGTGGCCCCGTCCCCCCCCCACCATGCCCAACCGCAACACTTTGTTGCGGTTGGCATGCCAACCACAACAAATTGTTACGGTCCCCCACCCCCACCCCACGTGGTGTCCCCCCCCCCCCCCCGTGATGCCCCCCCTTCCCCCTCCGTGATGCCACGTGGTCACTCACGGATTTTTTTTTCCACTTTATAAACTCTCCTCCCCCGAACCCTTTCTTCCACTTTTCTTACACTGACCCTTTCTTCCGCTGACCCTTTCTTCCACTTTTCTTCCACTCTCCATCGTCTTTACGCTAGAAGCTCGGTGGATAACCGCTAAAAGATTGGTAGATTTTTTTAAAAATATATCAAGTCAAAACAAGTAAGTATTTTTTGGGTTTTCCTATAATTCAATTCAATATTAATTTCAAAGTTCAAAAATAGTCATTGTAGACTCAAATCAAAGATAACAAAAAATACAAATTGAAGGAAACAAAAATCAGATCAATCCGAGATCGGATGAGCGGTATTACATTTATAGATTCCAAAATAGCGATGTTTTAGGGCGTCTAAATGAGGATTTTTCACAAATTTATAAAAAATAGCTAGAGCTAGATTTTGCCAAAGTACAAAAAAAAACCCTAGTTATTTTTAAAAGATCTATATCAGGGAAAAATTTCAGAGTTTTTCAAATACTGGAAAGGGGTTAACTGATACGCGGAACCTTGAAACTTTGCACTGTAATTTAAAATATCAAGCCAGCGCGATTTAGCTCGAAACTTTTATGAGAACCCTAGGATGTTGGGAAGTTCCATCCCCCAGGAATTTGGGCCATTCCGAAGTCGTTAGCTATTTTTTTGGCCGAACGGGCTTTTAAGCGCTCGATCCGGACACCGGTTCGGGATTTTTGGGCGAAAAGTCCGTAGAATACTTTTTAGATCAAGAATGAATTCGGAAAGCTTAAAATAGCATTTCAATGCACTTTTGAGATCGTTCTGATGCCAGGGGCATTTTGGTAATTTGCCACCCCGAGAGGGGTATTTTGGTAATTTTACGGTGTTAAGTTTTTCAAAGGACTTTTTAGTCCAGAAATGTAAGTAAAAACCTGAAAGGTTGTTTTGAAGCTGGATTTCGGGCCATTCCGAAGTCGTTAGCTATTTTTGGCGGAACGGGCTTTTAAGCGCTCATCCGGACACCGGTTCAGGATTTTGGTAATTGAACAGTAACACAACTAGAGGAAATATTAAGTGTGTAGACACGATGTTGAAGTTACTTATACCGTGTGTAAGTCTGATGTGAGTTCATATGCCTTGCAGGAGATTATGGCTAAAGGTGGAAATTGATTAGCACGTCATGGCCGGGGACGAAATTTAGGAAGATCCCGAGGAACCCCTGGCCAATGAGAGGAAATAGATTGTCCGCCAGAGATGGGGAGGAGGAAAGAAGAGACTGAACCTAGTTCGGTGGGATTTTGAAGGTTGGTAACACCGTATACCGGACACATCATGTGGAGAACTTTTGGAAACGAAGGTATATTGACGTATGGGAAAGGGATCACCTGGTGTATCAGGCGAAGGAGATGCGAGCCATGGAGGGGTAGGAGGTAGAAAAGTTAGAGCGACGTCGTCGTAGAGGAGTTGGCACGAGCGAATAAAAGGGAAGAGTATACCTTTGATGCGGGAGAAGGGTTTCGGATGATGCAGGATGGGTTACGGAGAAGCTCATCCGGCGAGGCCGATGCCGAGGGATCGGCGCGAAATGCTCCTCGATGAGGAGTATTGGTACATGGCACTCGCTCAAGAACGGAATAGATTTTTCCAGATTAGAGCGAGATGAAACGGAGGGAGGGGTAATGTGTAAAAATGTATAAAGTTGACTACTGATGTGAGGAATGGATAGCGTTGACTGTTGATGTATATTTTGTATAACGTTAACTTTTTGCTATAACTGTTTCTATACCAAATGTTAATTGTGTTTATGTTAGGAATGGCTCGTCAATTATCCGAAATGTTGTTGAACGACCAGCAGCGGTATTTGATGAAAATATTTTCCCTAGCGATTTTTAGGGGTCTAAATTAGGATTTTTCATGAATTTATAAAAAATAGCTAGAGCTAGATTTTGCCAAAGTACGAAAAAGAGACCCTAGTTATTTTTAAAGATCTATATCAGGGAAAAATTTTAGAGTTTTTTAAATACTGGAAAGGGGTTAACTGATACGGGGAACCTTGAAACTTTACACTGTAATTTAAAATATCAAGCCAGCGCGATTTAACGCGAAACTTTTATGAGAATCCTAGGATGTTGGGAAGTTCCATCCCCGGTGGGTTTTTTCCGAAGTTGTTGGCTATTTTTTTGGCCGAACGGGCATTTAAGCGCTAAATCCGGACCCGTGGATTTTTGGGCGAAAAGTCCATAGAATACTTTTAGATCAAGAATAAATTCGGGAAGCTTAATTAGCATTTCAATGCATTTGAGATTGTTTTAATACATTGAAATATTATTGCTAATGCGTTGGTAAGCTAGGTTAAAGATCCATTTATAGTTTTGGAATGTAAATATTATGGATACTAAGTTGGTTTACGATTATATTTTGTTCTTAGATATATGGATTTCAACGTCTGGACCTCATGATACATCAATCCTATACGATGACGATGACCACGTCGCGAGGCACGTATTTGACGGTGTCGATAGGGGTGTTTTGGAAACAATTCAAAGCACAAGTCACCACGATGAGTGGGTACTAAACGAGGAACAAATACAACTATTACACCGTCAAAATTTATCTATGTTCACCGATCCGGGATTTGGTCTCGACACGACGATTGCCTTATATCCGCTCTAGTTGAACGATGGAGGAGCGAGACGAACTCATTTCACTTCCGGTTTGGTGAAATGACTATTACATTAGAGGACGTCGGATTTATACTTGGAATCCCATGTCACGGCAGACCCATTACTTCGAGCAAAACGTCTGCATCCATAGCGAAGATGGCTAGGCAGTATTTTCCGGGAATTCCAAGGGCAGCTCTTACAACGAACGGCATCAAACTTAAATGGCTGAGAGAGCAGTATGGCGTGCTACCGGATGAATACACTCCTCACGATTTCGTGACGTATACGAAAGCATTCCTTCTGTATATTATTGGAGCTATATTACTTCCGACGCATTCGAAAAACACGGTGCATCCGAAGTATATGGTGTTCTTGGAGGATCTTGAGGAGGTATACTCGTATTCGTGGGGTTCAGCTGTCCTTGCGCACCTATATCGAGCACTGCACAAAGCTACGAGAAAGTGCCAAGTCCATTGCCGCCTGCCTCACTCTATTACAGGTATGAGCATTTATTTTCTTGGTAGGATCCTTGTCAATATATTCGTGATTAATTACTAATTCCAGATAATGTTTGCATTCACAGGTTTGGTCTTACGAGAGGCTACCCACGGGTCGTCCACAACCGTTGGTAGATTCCGATGAGACGTGGCCTAGGGTGTGGGCCTGGGGGCCTACGACCAACCGGAGGAGACGGGTAGACCCGCACCACCATCTAAAGTTCTATCGGGGGGAACTAGAGATACTCAATGCATCCCAGGTGACGTGGCAGCCATATAGCAAGGTGATGCATCTGTTGGATGAGTGGTGTTGGCAACTTCCGGTGTCGTACGTGCTGGCAGGTTTGGTTCGGGTGCCGCTTATTCACTTCGAAGAATGTGAGTTTCAGATGCCCGATCGAGCTATGAGGCAAGCTGGCTGTCTACAAGGGATACCAAAACCCGCTGTAGACATGCGGCCATACAGGAGTGGTCGAGGGCCGAACTTCGAGGTGGCTGATGCCTTGAATTTGTTGGGTGACGAGGTGCAACAGTGGAATACCTGGCAGGAAACATATGATAGCCTTGTATCGCTGAAGGCCGACAGCATCAGCATTGAGGAGTACTTACAATGGTTTCTCAGGGTGACGCGCACGAGGGTGAATCGCCCTTCCCAGGTGAGGAAGACATCGTATGCGCGCCACGTGAGGTCTATGACCAGTTCTGGGCATTGGCCATTGTAAGTCATGCTAGTGTTGTTTCAATTTTTATTTGCGCACCTTATCGACCATGCCTGAAATGATTAGCCATATTTTGTATGCATGTTTTTTAGGTTGACCAGGGCATTGAGGTGTTCAAGCAGCTGGAGTCGTTTGACTGGTTTGTCGCGCAGGCTCCTGACAATCTCAAGAGGTCCATTGAGAGGTACAAGACTGAAGTTCAAAACTTTAGTCTTGCGTACCGGGGTTACCAAGGGGAGCCGTCTAGTCGCCCTCCTCCTGAACGTACGACTGAGCCCCAGAGTCAGGTGTGGGAGCCGTCTAGTCGCTTCCTCCTGACGCGTACGACTATCAGCCCCAGAGTCAGGTGTGGGAGCCGTCTACTCGCTTCCTCCTGACGCGTACGACTATCAGCCCCAGAGTCAGGTGTGGGAGCCGTCTAGTCGCTTCCCTCCTGACGCGTACGACTATCAGCCCCAGAGTCAGGTGTGGGAGCCGTCTAGTCGCTTGCCTCCTGACGCGTACGACTCTCAGCGCCAGAGTCAGGTGACCCAAGTAGGAATCCAGGCATCGCGCCCAAGCATCCGGTCGGATAAAGGACAACCGACGAAGCCATTGAGTCCGGCCAAAAGGGATTGGATCGACCGGCACTACTTTGGGCATGAGCCAATCGCTACAGCAGACTTTCCTGTTGCTTCATTCCTAGCTCACTCTG
>JAVXUP010003604.1:0-60867 GCA_033070095.1 Escallonia herrerae | reverse complement strand
CTTTCAGATTTAGCGACAACCAATACAAGATTGTCACTATAGTCTTTAGTGGCGAGCCTGTAGTAGTGACGACTCCTTTGACAACAAAATGTTGTCACTAAAAACATTCAGGACAACTTTGTACTCTATTTTGAGTATTGTCACTAGTGACCTATTTTCTGGCAGAGAAATTTAATTGCATAAGTGACACAAAACTTTAATCTCTCTTTCTGGCTCCTCTAGAGTTCAGGTGGTAAGTACCTATATCTAGATACATAAACACACCTGTACAGGAACACACAAAAACACATCAGCGCAATTACACAAATAACTTAATTGCGACAGTGGTCTAAATGTGTGTACATTGCACATCAAATGCCCGCAGTTCGTCAATGACATTATTAAATAATATCTCAAGATGGTGGCATGAGTTGCAAGATGTAGAAACTTTTTTAAAGCATTTGCAAATGTACATGTGTATATACATTTACGTACATGTTTATGTTAAATTGTTTATACAGCCGTAATCTATGACGCCACCCAAAATAGCGAGCATGGGCTCATTATATTACTAAATTATATTATGATATCAGAATGTGAGATCTTTTTCTATAAACTCGGTAATCAGCAGCCGAAAGGGGGCAATATTTCGTTGAGTTGACAGTAAAAAAAAGGTAAGTGACAATATTTACAGTAAGCATTGCATCTATGGTGTTTCACTGTATGCACTATATCACTTGTGTTTCACTGACCAGATACAACTTCTGACCATCAGAAATCATATCAGCATCAAGAATCTTACCTGCATCTTCGGATACAATAAAGGAATTGCATGGAGAACCTAACTTATCTTGTGCTGTTTTGACGAGCTCTTCAAGGGTGTGTGGAACCCAGAGCACAATTCCATATCTTCTGTTCTCCTTGTGTTCAGATGGATGAAATGGGAACACAGTGCATTTTCTAGGATGCGTTTTATCTGTCATCAGCAACAAAACTTCTATTGTAACTTAAATTTCAGCAGAGGTAAAGAAAATCATCAGCTAGAGATACAAAACAAATTTTCTAGCTAAACGTCAATAAATAGAAATGCCTAAACAGCAGAAAGAATCCAACATAACCTACTTATCAAAGAAGAAAAGATGCAACAAGCTTGACGTCATTTCATGATGAGTTAGGTAAATTAGCCTATGCAAATTTCAACACATTGACTCAGAAACGCGCGTCGGAGAAGTTACTGGTGCTAATGACAACAATAGATACGACGAGAACAGATATACGAGGAAAAAGAATATAGGACAAATGTAAATCGAGATAATGTACACCAAATTCTTTGAAGAATAAACAGCTCATGATAGAATGTGAACCTAGGCAGAAACATGACACTTCTCTGTCCAATATGAGCATCTTTTCTTTTGTTTTATTGAAAGGGAAAACAGGTCCTTCCTGCCTAGCACATTATTTTCGCTCGATGTGACAGCTGTGATAGCTAAAGTGAGACTAAACACTGGGTTCTGGTGTGCTTAACAAGCCCTGCTGGCCTTCGATTATTTGAGACTCCAGTTTCAGTATACCAGTAAATAATCGACAAAATGAAAATTCTAACACAAAAATGCATACCTGTGATTTCTTGTGATCGGTCGGGTAATTCGGACAACTGACTATATTTTGCTTCTTCCAATAGCTTGATCATGTTCTTGTTTCCACACATTCTTCCTTCATCGAGTGGGGTGTTTCCCCATCTGCAAGCCAAAAAGGAAACTTTTCTAGTTCAATTACAGAAGGACATACTGTAAGATGGTATGCATGTATGCAGTTAGCCTTTATGCTATCCAAATTTCCGTGTTCATCAGTTAGAGCTGTTAGACAAAGATAGTTACTTAAGCGCAATTTACTACTAAGCAAACAAAAGGTTGAATGCAATGTGAAGCTTGCCAGTCCATTGAGCACAATTCGAACTCTGCAGGATAACTTCGGGAGCATCCTAAGACTAAAACAGAAGCCAACCAGTCAAGCTTGAATTAAGTTAGGTCCACTATATGCTCAAACAAGATCAGCTGGGACATTGACGAGTTAATTGTGGGAGTTTACTTCCCAACTTGGTACAAGCAAATACTGGTCTGACATTAAATGTTGTGGATTCATGAAGAACACATTGTAGCCTTCAACAGGATACATAGATGTTTGATCCGACAACAGTAACAGAAGACACGTACTGCTATTAAATGGTTCCTACTAGAAGTCGCCATATCATATATGTGCACACATCAACATAACATTTTATGTACTAGACAACTTCTCATTAAGAAACTTAGCAATTGTTAGGCTGTATTACTTAATTGACGCAACCGTTAGGCTGTATTACTTAATTGACATTGCTCAACAGTTATCAACTAGGAAATAAAATTCCATCTGAGAAGGTAATTTTAGGTGCATCTTGGTGGACAGTGTTTGACCAAGTTGCAAATGAAAGGAAAAGGATACATGCTTAGCTTCACAATGCAACAAATAAAAGTAAAGGTACATACTCAAGTCGTAAGAAACGGTGTGTTAGTTGAAGCATATAATGATTGGCAGTATTAGAAGAACAAAATGATGCTTATCCAAAGACACCAGGTAACAGATCTAATCCAGGAGCTGATGCGTGCGTGTGTTTCGGTCTACGTTAATAAAGCTTGGCACAGAACTTCAAAGTATGAATGCGCTAAACTTAACACATAAGTACTACTTGTCAACTGATTCATCTGGTTTTGCGTGCAACATATTATAAGATCTAACTCTGCAGCAGTTGGGATATTACAAGCATGATTGTCAAATCAAGATATGTGTTGTGTGTAGAAATGTCAATCTTTAGGTGACGAATATCTTATCATGTACTGTTAGATAGGATTCAGTCTTCTCGAACTTTTAGCAGATAGTGTTTCAAGAAGATTATAGCATATAGATATGCACCGACATAAACATAACAGAAACACAAGTTCCATAGGAAAACAAAATAATTGATATTAACTCTCTGTTTGGTAGGTAAATTACACAACTTTCAATCTCGAAGAAAAAAAAACCTTTGTACAACTTTTAATAGGTTAAACTTTGATTAATAGATGATCACCAAAAGAAATTGCGAATGAAAAGCTAGTTCAAAAATAATTATTTTAGCATACAACTGCTGGTCGAGTCATATTGCATATCGCATGCTGTGAGAGACCTAAAGGCAAATTGTCAGAAATGTGTCAATTTACGCATGCTAGTTCATATCATTTTATACCTGTATCAAATCGTATCGTAAGACACGTCTCGTGTAGCATAAGATACTAAAAATACGAGTACGCACAAAGCTAATCTAGTTAAAAAATTTCTGTTGCATAAGACTAATTGGAATGCAATGAGGCTGGCCCATGTTTGTGCAAAAGTTTTATGTATGTATACTCCTCGTACTTGTAATATTAAGTCGCTGAGGCTTTTCAGTCCTCAAAGTGCCATGCCCGTGATTGCAAGGTTTTAGAAGGCATGCTGAAACTTATGAGGGGGAAAGGGCGATGCTGAAACAAGAGGAAGTGCCAAAAGACTACTCCTCCAGAGAAGGTCAAGACCCATGTTTTGAGCACCTTCTTCTTTTACACAGAACAAGCAATAATAGGACTTTGTTGATACCTATGTCTTTGAGGGGAATTTGCAGGTTCTATAGCTTTGATCTTGGTGTTTCACCCCAATGGCGCCATATCTTTATTTAATAACTTACTGAAAAGGGAGATGCTGAAACGGAAATAAGTCCCAACTAATTGCTTACAAGCAATGATTCATCACGGAGGAAGGTAGTTGAAATGTACCTGTCCTTCGAAAAAACACTAGCCCCAGCTTCCAAAAGTAACTTTGCCATTAAAAATAATCCTTGTGAGGCAGCTACATGAAGTGGAGTTCGATGATCGTAATCTTTGGAATGTGGATCGATACCATTCGCCAAAATCCGTTTAAGAAACTCTGAATCCCCCCTTGCAACCAGCGCACACAAAAAACTACCAGCATCATCAATATTTAACGAGGCCCCTTCTTTAACAAGTATAGAAACAACTTTCTCGTGTCCACTCTTGATGGCTTCTAATAAAGGTGTGTTGCCAAAGTTGTCTGCCCAGGAAAAGGGAACCAGTCGCATGGAGTACTTAACATGGTGCACATAGAAGAGAGCCGAAAAGGCCACAAGGAAACTGGCAAGTACTGTGTAAAATGTTACCTGGAACGTTGATGTCCACACCTTCTTGAATAAGGAAAAGAGTGATATCTTCGTAGCCTCTTGATGCAGCAAGATGCTATTTGCAGAGACACTTCTCAGATAAGTCATATTTTGTTTCATTTTTCTCTATAAAACTAAGGTGTAGAATAAATTTGCTGGCATAATCAGCACTTGTAACTATCTATTCAGATAAAATACAGACAAAATAATTACTTAGCTTACTGCAAATGCAGCACTGTTCTATTGCACATTCACTAGAGGATCTCCAGCATTTGTAATCAAGGTCATTCAATTCAATTCGTATAAAATATATGTTAGTTGACAGATCTACATCCTAATCCCAATGGCCAGTTTTTGTGGCTTTGGCTTAAAGCATATTGGCATTTTTTACAAGTGAAGAAAGAGTATTTTCTTGTATGCCATGTCAAATTATACAGTTACTTCGACGAATACTCCAAATCAATCTATAAAAGACGAGTTTATGCACTGGTTTGATGTCACATCCTGTTTTCTTATTCTGAGCTCTTGGTGAAGTCCAAGTTAAATTGGACTCTTTATCCATTATTTACTCATGACAATGCGTTTGACACATATTAAACATTAAATTCCTATATTTTTTTTACATTATTTGGACTCTTCTCTGTTCTTCAGGTACCATGTTGAATTCGGACTAAAACTAAATTCTCACAATGCACAAAGCCCACTATTGCAAACCAAACATAAAAAACAATAGGTACCTAGGGAGCCCAATTGTTGTAAAGGGATAATGAGCCTGGTATCAAACAGTTGCTGTCTAACTTTTGACAGCATACAGCTTAAATTTGAAACATATTCCATATTTAACTGTCGTCATTAAACACATGCATATGACAAAATTGCAGACGTATAACATAGCAAGAAAATTAATACACAACCCCGCCCCCGTCATGTGTGTAGAGTTTCTTATTTTTTATCATGCCGATAAAAGGAACAGTATAATATTCATGACTAAAGAGAAAGTCATTTTGTGCGTTTACCCTACATGCCACACCTTCTCAAGTGATCATTTTTCGCTGAAGTTTTGGTTGATTATGCATAATGCTGTTGAGAAATGGTAGGAGAGTAAAACTATTTCATCCAGTTTTTATGATCATTTTTTTAGGGTTTACTTGAAAGGACCTAATAAAATCAAGCCTCTAATGTTAGAAAGTTATTTCATGAGTTTAAGCGAATGATATAGGGTGTGGTAAATAGTAATTTCCAAGCCTCTTTTACTAAATCTACACCCTTTGTTCGGTACATGGTATACACTCATTTGTGTAGAACAAACGAGTGTCGATCACTTCCATAGAAATATATAAGTGATATACATTCTACAACTGATCCTCAGAAAATATAAATGATACATAGTTAATCATTGTCTCTAAGACTGAATTATATTGCTTATAGCAATCATATTTAAAGGCGGCAGCCCTTTGTTCTTCAACAAACAAACTGATACGTGCCAACCGATTTTCTCCACGCATATTGAATATTCAAAAGAAAATATGATCTTAATAAACCATAAGAGGTTGAAAAGCCATTCTTCTGTTTCTCATATGCTATAGGAACAAGGGCACGCTAAACAAATATTGATGATTTCTTACATGAGGAAAACAAATATGTTGCGACGTCGTAGAAAAGTTTTCTGTGGCGTGGATCCACAACGACGTAATCTGGTTTAATTTTGGTGAAATGACAAAAGTACGATTGGTTATTTAATAAATTCAAAATTGATGACTTAATTCAAATGATGTCGTTTAGAGCCACGCCACATGAAACTTTTCTATGACATAGCAACATAATCGAATTTCCATGAGTATATATATTTGGCTCTGACTGAAATCAATTTCAAATTAATGTTCAGCTCATTTGCAGTTGAAGGGGAAAAGATAGATGTACATGGCAAAAATGGAAAATAAAAAATGCTTTTGCTAACTAACAATCATAAACATAAAGAGCTACATAAAAATTTAGTGATTCTTAGTAAATAACCTCAACTTCACCTAAGCCATTAATTAGAAAGCTTTGGCAACAATAAGGTTGCTGCATTGGGACCTGGAGGTCAAAACATTGAGAAAAAGGTTGCTTACTTTGACCATCTTCAGGCCCTGCAGTACCAGGGACCTGCGTGCCTTAGGCCACCTTCGTAATGACAGGGTGGATTGAAAAATATAAGAAAACTTATGAATAATGACGACACAGTGCTTGCATGCCACCTCACATCTTGGACACTCCATGGCATACAGGATGTTCATGCACGAGTCCTGATTGTGCTTATTACTAGTATAAACAGAGAAGATACCTAAGCAAATGTAAGCTGCATTGCCAGGAGCATGGCGTTTTTCATGTAGCTAAGCATAAAAATATCGTAATGAGTAAACTTTTCAGCTGAAACAGTTAGAATCATACCAACGGTGACCGTCCATCATAATCTTTCTTGTTTGGATCAGCTCCAGCTCGAATCAAACTTTTGAGCTGATATAAATCACCATGATATGCTGAACTGTTCACTCTCAAAGCAAGCTCAGCCTCTTGCTTTCCAATATGCAATGTGATATCTGATTCCAGCTGCTTCATACGAACATTGGATTGTTTCCCCTGCAAACTTATACTATTTCAGATGGCTGTTGAACACACAATCATTGATATAAAAGGAAGACATCCAGAAAATAATAATGACCGTTGCAGAAACTTGACACCAATTTCTGGAAATATAGTAAGGCAAAAATCTTACTAGTGGCACACAACAAACATGCTCAGACGCACACATACTAAAAAGGAGATTTGCAGGTAGAGTTACTGGACAAATTTTCACTGTTAAATTACCTCTAGTAAATTATTTAAGATTTTCCGCCCATCATGAAAGTATATGTCAAGAATATTGGAAAAAGATTGCTTATCAAGCCGAAGAAGCCTACACAGCTCACAAACACGAACAGTGTAAGGCTGAGGAATGTTGCAAAGAATAGAAACTTCTCCGAATAAGCTGCTAGTCTTCAGAAGTGAAACCGTCTCTTCTGATCCATCTTCACATATACCAACCTCTTCCTGTATAAATGGTTTTGTCAATCTAACAATACTGAAAACGTAAAAAAGGTATATTAGAAAACAAACATTAGGGAAATAGATTGATTCAACACATCTACAGTATTCAAATTGCTGTTGGCGGAGATGGAAGGTTTCTTTCTCTACCGTTCTGCCCAAGAAAAGTTTATACCAATCCCATCACTGCTGATATGGTGAGTTTCTCTTATAAGAGGAAAGAGGAGGCCTGCCCCCCCCCCCGGGGGGGGGGGTGTTTATAATAGCAGTGGTGAGCAATCAAATTAGTTTTATACAAAATCTGCTGTCGCAGAACATGTCAGCAATTCAATATTAGGTTTTGACTGTTCTTGTATGACAAATTTGAAGGTTCAAACTGAAGGGACTGAATTTTTTTTTTCAACCCTTCGCTTAAATATACCGATACATAAGTAATTATCATGCAGAGTAAATGATTTAGTTTAAAGAAATGAAGAAGAATAGAAAAATAAAAATAGGACATAACAACAAAAAACCACGGAGATAGGGTACAATGTCATACCAGGACACCATGACAGACAAAATAAAGCTGATCAACCACATTCCCTTGTTCCATTATCACTTCTCCTGGGAGGAAAAACTCTTCATGGACTCTAATTACCTGAAACAACAATATAATAGTTGGGAAAAAACTGCACTACTTCAAGTCAAGCCAAATTCCTCGTGTTATGGGGCAATCTTATCTTACACTTCGCGTATTTCGTGTTTAAGACAGGAACTTTAGCATTGACACCTTTGTCACAAAGGAGTGCTTATTGCATCCGTTCACTCAGCTCCCACAGCAAAAAAAATGACCAATAGGTTAACTGCTCTAGAATACTTGAGATTTGAGAAAAACTTCATCACTTCAAGCCAAGCCATATTCCTCACATGACGGGGCAATTCTTATAATTTTTATATCTCGCATCGTTTCATGTTTAGACACCATATAATGCTTTACTGCATCCATTTAATCAGCATGGGAAAAGTTGGAAGTCACAATCAGCTAACTACTCCTAAGACTAATTTGTCTGCATTTGTCAATCTGATCAACTAATCAATTGACAAACACATATTAGAAATTTAGTAGAATATCACACAGCATATGGCACAGTTCCTAGCTTAAAGAGCCTCAGATCTAGCTATGGTTTCTATATGCACGAGGAAGAGGTTTAGTCACAAATCATTCAGTTAGTAAGCAGCCTCGTGCTTCCTACACAACAACTGACTAGTACACTTGGTAAAAGATTCGTAATGCTGCAGGCTGCAAAACAAAATTTATGGACGGGGAATCTCTTATAAAATCCTTGCAAGTAGTTCCATTAGATGCTGTAAGACATTTGAAGTCTAGTTTTGAGCTTGAAAGAGGAATAAAATGTTACAATTATCATCTTGAATGCATATAATTATGTCAACACGCAGATAGAGAGAGGAAAGAGAGGGCAAAATGCAGATGAGAAACCCTTGTAGAGGAGAAGAATTTGCCATAGGTCGAAGAATATTGTTAGATTTATGCCTCAAATTCTCAAGTAAAGGTCATATTAGAAAGGATAACAAAAAAAACATTAGATTTAAGCCCACTGAATCGTGAGAGGTCCTATAAAAAGCCCATCAAAACTTAATTTTGACTTCTAGGAAAATGAAAAAAAAAGCAGCCCCCCCCCCCCCCCCCCACTCCTCTCCCCAACCCACTTACAAATGTCGTCTAGTTGACTAACTGTGGTAATTGCTTCTACATTTTCCACCTTATCTATGCACGAGGGTGGGATACGTGAATTTAAGTGCCGAACAATGCTCAGTAATCGATAATATGATACATGTTTCAACTGATCCGTTATACAACACTCAGTTTCTAATCACAAAGATTTCAGACCTGATAATTCACAATATGGACCTTGAACTCCATAAGCAGTAAGGTTCATAGTAGTATATTAATTTGCTTAAACTCAACACCGTCTTATCGTACAATTGACCACAGAAATGACTTACAATCTGATTGATGAATTCCGAGGAGCATCCCTTGAAAACAGAAACATCTTGAATGTATGATCTATACAATGTCTGGGAAATCTGCCAGAAGAAACAGCTCATCATTGCAACAATGAAATAGAGAGCTAAAGATGACACTAACAAGGACCCAAAAATGTCAAATAGAACAGAAGCCAGTTCATCAATCTGACATACAAAAGTGCACAAAGAGGGAGGCATATTCAATCCCCCAAAAGTAAAATTGAAGAAAGGGCTAGCCCAAACAAATTACATGGGTTAGAGCAATATGAGTACTAAATTTTCTCTGGTAAGATCATATGTAGTAATTGACAAGAACACATTGGATTAGCAAGAAAATTCAGTTTTTTCTTCTTTGTTTTGTTTATCAGGAAATTGACTTCCAAAGATATTAAGTGCTGGTTGATAACTCATTTCTAACTTCAAGTAAACTAACGAAAATATTCATATGCAGGAGTATGGGACCCTGTTCCGCTTTATGTACGCAAGATAATTAACGGTATAATGCTCAAATAAAAGCCTGCAGATATTTTATCTTTGGCATGATTGCGAAAGAAAAGCAACACTTATGACATCAAATCTTTTTTCCTTTTTCGCAACACACATGGTATAGAAAAATCAGGTTCGAAAGTTGTATGCACAAAGAAAAACGTAACAGATGATCCAAACAAAAGTAAATTGTCTACAATCCAGAAAGGCAGACTTGCAAACACAAAGTACTTTTTGGATTTTCTATGCAGTATATTCTAAGTAATCTTCCTTATTTTTACCTTGGCACGAATGGAGATGGGGATATCCTGAAGAACAGCAGCATCAGTACAGCTGCTTTCATACTGTAATCGCAAGTGACCTTTGATTTGATTGCGGACGTCTCTCCCAAGTTTATTTCGGTTCATGTATTTCATTAGGTCTGTCATTTTGTCCCTATATCTTTCTGTCTTTGATCCTTTCACAATTAATGCTGTGATATTACCAATCAAATAAGCACCGAGAACCATGTCGAAAGAGACAAAAACCATGATGAATATCATTTCTCTCAAATTAACTGCATGGATATCTCCATAACCTGTGGCAGACATAGCATATTACTTAGCATAACAAATAAAACAACCATCCAACACAAAGTGCGGTGTAGAAAAAAACACTTAGGACCTACAGAATGCTTAGAGAAAGACACAGAATATGTTAACTTAGCACAGAAAAGGTAAAACTGAAAAAATGAAAAAAAAAAGGAAAGTTAGAGTGACATTTTTGAGTTTTGACTCCATTGAAGAATTTGTCCCACATTTGTGCACGCTGATGGTTTCCTCAGTAATAATTGACTCCTGCATGGCCTCAACCGCCTTTGCATAAACTTGCCAAAGACAGAAGTTTGCCCTTGATATTATCTGTATCACTGTCAACCCATCAGCAACCTACTCCTTTACAGGTCTTTTTCATGATCAGTCCACTGTTCGCCAAAACAAGTTAAGTCACTGAAACGGATGCTATAATCACATCTCTCCATGCTTTTGACTGTTGTACGCTTTTTCTCCATAAAAATCCAACAAAACTATTGCAGCATTCAAACCAACTTTTTTTGAGGCAATCATCAATTTTAGACAGTTCTGATCATCTGACTGGAATGGAAGTATATAAAGGTGCAGGAAAAAACTTTTGCTCCACTCAAGCCTGGTGAATAAGACTCCACATAAAATTAGCTGGAAATTTGGCGTATCATTTTGTAAGACTTGGATAAAAAGATGGCAGTATAGGTGTCATGGAGTGCATAGGGAAGTAAGCTCCACTTTCTGCTTAGTCCATTGTAGTATTTCGGGAGCCTAATTCATTTATTTGCTAGCTGACAACAATACTCTCCAAAGCAATGGCATGGTATGTCCTACAACGCGGTACCATAAACTCTAACATAGAGGAAGTCACCGGCAATGCCATCTTCCTACCATAAACCAGCAAAATACCATCATAACCACTAAAGCAACATAACCAACTACTGAACATCTTTACCACCTTCTCATCACTATATGAGCTCAAGCAACCTACCTCTATAACAACTTCCTCTTCATCCCATATACTGATGTGCTTCTGGCTCAAGAACCAGGGGTCAATTCAAGCTAAACAAGGAGTGTCAATGATCAATATGTCAGTTCTACTTGACTCATCCAAAAGTACAGTGTCTAGTAATTGATTCACAGATATATTACCACGGAGCACAACTGATGAGGTACATGACTAAAAGAAAATATATCAAGGGGCAAGCACTAGCAAAATTTCATGCATACACAAAAAAAAAAAATACATTGACTGCATTATTCTGGTTCAACAGAACATGTAATATGGCATGAGAAACTCAAAATAAGGATATTTGGCACTATAAAGGTGATTACCAACAGTTGCCATGGTGACGATGGCAAAATATAGCGATGTTGTGTATCGCTTCCCGATCTCAATCTCTCTAAAGTTCGAATAAGTATAGTCACCCATTTTTAGGCTCCCAATCCATGTGTATCCTTCTTGCTCAGGTGGCAAAGTGGTAGCCAAATAGTAAAAGATGCAGGCTGCTGTATGTGTGCAGTAAAGTTCAACAGCAATAAGTTTCACAATCCTGGAAAAGAGGTAATTGATCCGTATATCCTTCTCCATGTTCTGGAAAAAGTCAAATACTTTGCGCACCCGTATCAACCTAATCCATAGGAAGTATCTCAGTTCTTCTTTATGTCCACAAGCCTGATTGATTCAGATTTTGTCACACTGATTAGGATGATAATAGTGCACAATAAAGGTGAACCCAAGAAGAGATTACCTCATGGGATGATTATATGTTCCTAAAAGTAGTGAAACAGGAAGTAAATATATGGAAACATGGTCAAGTAACATGGCAAAACTGATAAGGCAGTCACATGTGGAAGGCATGGTGGGAGGAACCGGGATACCCAAGGCCCGGGTTAGCTCAGGAACAGATAAACTAAATGTATTCGATTTATGCCCCTGGCATTTTGGCAAATTCCTAAATATATAAACATGGACATCACTCGTCACCTCGCTTAACTTGTCAAATGATACTTAATTCTGTATTTAATTACCTTGATATGAACTCGTAATACAATGAGCAATAAAGATTCCACTACTACAGTCGCTCTTCGGAACATAACTTTGAGATGCATGAGTGTCGGTGGCAATCATAGATCATAAGTGCGTTTACCAAAACTGTCCTGGTATCTATGTGACTAACCAAGTATTGAAAATTATGCTAGTAGAAGAAATTTATGTGCGAGAGTATTCGTTAAAGATCAGAAAATGAGCCACTGAAAATATATAAATTTAACCAACTAAAGGACTGCACAGTCATTCTTGGGGATACATATAATCACCGCAACTGAAACAACATGAACACAAATTTAGAGGGAGTATTCAAATATTAGGTGAACAGTTTTGATACATCAGAAACTGGATAATTATGGGAACTTAGAACTTACCTTATAAATTATATCCCAAGGCATGCAGGAAAGAAGATCCAAGATAAAATAAGATTTCAGGTACCTGAAGTAAAAAAAGAGGTATGAAAACAAAACGGAGGGAACTGAAGCTAAGAATTGAAACCAGTCATTCATAAGAATTCTCATTTGGGACATATATGGAACTGACCGGAGAGCGATTGGGGTGCGTTTATAAACCATTCTGTAGGTCTGCCTGTCTCTGTAGGCGACGAAGAATTGGAGGGCAATGTCGAAAAGGAAAGCTATTTGACCGGCAATGTCCAGGAAGAAGAGGTTCTTTGGCAATCCCCGGAAGAACCCAAACTCCATGGGCGTGAAGAAAGACGAGTACACTGCCCAAAGCAATATGAACTTCTCCCATACGTGGTACCACCTGCATTGTTGAAAGGAATGTAAAAGATAATCTGCAAAAATTATAGTACTTGATAAACGAGCAGCAAGGAAGACAGAAAGGAGGAGAATTTGGCGCGAGGACCCGGACCACTGCACCCAATGTGTATAGCATCGTTGATTGGTCAGGTGTAATAAATCTCGTATCCAACGGTCTCAAAATTAAGCAGTGGGAGCGGAAGTGAGGGCGTGAACACCTTGTTTGCCGGTTTCAATTTTAGAGTGAAAAGATACGAATGAGAAAGAAAGACATCCAGGGGACCAGGCTTATTCGTTTAGCATTTCTATTATGTATTTTTGCCATTGAGTTGGCATTGCAATACAGGCACACCCATATCATGTTTGAGGGAGATGCCCAAACTGTATTAAGATGGCTCAACGACTTCGAAGCAACACCAAATTGGAGATGCTATGCCACCAAATTGGAGATGCTATGCAACCATTGAAGATGCGCCAGAGAAGCTGAAAGTGTTAATTTGCTGGTGTTTTGTAAAAGTAAATAGACATGCAAATAGGCTAGCCCATACTCTGGCTAAATGGGCAGACTACAATCTTTTTTGTTGGTAAAGTTCCAACATCCTCCATCCAGCATCTCCTTTTGTTAATGGATGATGAGGGGAACTAGACTCATTCTGTATGCTCTTTTCACATGAATGAACTTGCTTATAAAAAAAATTGTAATGATGACCAAAAAAATTCTTTTATAATGTACTTTTACTGTTTCTCTATTTTTGTTTTAAAAAAATCACATTCAAGCCGTGAAAAAAGATGTGAAAACACCTTTTTCAACCGATCTTCATTGAGTGTCAAGAAAAAAAATTTATTACTTTTCATGTACCCTTCTCATACCACACATCACTACTCCCCCTCTCTCCTTGTGAAAAAGCTAGAGATGGCAAAAAAATCCGAACCCGCAGATCTCTGCCCCGCCCTTATCCAATAGGAGCGGATTTTTTTGGCTTTCACCGGGTCATGGGGCGGATATGGTATTTTTTTTTTTAAATCCACAACGGGTTAGGGTCGGGTTTGGTATTCACCTCAATTCGCCCTGACTCGTCCCGGTATACCAACCCTAATACTTTAATCGATCTTAAACGTCCTCTAATACATAGTTGATTTTAGTCGTTCATCATATATATATATATATATATATATATATATATATATATATATATATGTTTGTTCTTTTCTTTTCTGGCAAACCCTAGAGTGTACAATTTCTAAAAACACCCCTCACACCCTTTAATCACTAAAACATCATTCCCATGAGTAAAATCACTCAAATTTCCTAAATGTGTGTGAATTTACCCAAAAATACCCTTCTCAGGTCAATTTACCAAAATACCCCCCGGAGTTACCAAAATAGCCCTAGGCTTTTAGGCACCAAAACAAATCCCAAAAACATCTTAAAACACTATTTTAAGTATCTTGAAGTCATTTTAGGGCTAAAAATTATTTTGAAAATTTTTTACCTGAAAAGCCCAAACTAGTGTCCAGACCGAGCGCCCAAAAGCCAATTTTACTAAAAATACCTATTAGCCTTAGATTGGTACAAAATTTTAGAATACGAAGCATATCAGTAAAATAAGATTTTTCTAAAATTTTCAGATTAAAACAACTTGGTTAGGTATGCTAATCAAATCAGGAATTGCTTCTAATTGATACCCTAATTTAGCATCTTTTGTGGACACAGAAAATTTCCTAAAAAGTTCCACAGTGTAACTCTCATAAAAATAAATGGGTCACTTATATTACTTGGTCAAAATCAGCTCAAAAATGGCCTTTAAAATCACTTAATAAACTGTTGTAATACATAATATCCGATCGAACGCTACACGACCAACAACGCTAAAAATAACAAACGATATCAAAAACTCTCGAAACTTTATACAACACATTATATTAGCTGCATAAGACTACTGTAAAAGTTTCAGAATATAACTTAAATTACTACTTTAAAATACACCAAAACTCCTTGTTTACATAAAATCATTTAGCATGCTTTGCAAGCTCTTAAAAATCCCCAAAAAAATTCCAGATTGGAGGTTTTGAAAATTAATTGGGGTTACTGTTTCGCACTTTGTCCAAATAAATTTCTAAACATATTTTAAAATTTTAGAAAGAAACTACTAGAATAAAATTATCTTTAGCAACGCTTTTGTGTTCAAAAGCTAAACCCAGCTTTTCCCTCTCCTCCCTGTGGGTAGCTTCTTCTTCCTCAGCAAAAACCAGTAATCCCCCCCCCCCCCCCCCGCGTTCCCCAAACACACACACCTCTTATCGCCACGACTCCGAAAAATCCAACCGACGATGATTTTCAAAACACTTCGAACGATTGAAATTCAATAATTACCCAAACTGAGCAAAGTTCATCAGAAATATATGCCAAAATAAATATTAACAATCAGAACAAAATCCAAAACGATCAATAAAAGATCATTTTCAAGTCAGCATTTCCAAGAACGACGAAAATTTTCCTTACTCAAGGGATTTCAATCCAAGAAGAAATTCATTTAAAAAATACAGCAAGATTTCCTGAGGAATTTTAACCCAAGCAGAAATCAAATCAGATAATACGATAAAGGCTTGTCAAGGGATTTCAACCCAAGTACAAATCCTTCTAACTAAATACAATGAATATTTGTCAAGAGCTTTCAACCCAAGCACAAATCATTCTAGCTAATAAAATTAAAAATCAGTGTTGATCCTGGGCGATTGCAATGCCATTATGGCAAGCTAATATAGTGTACACATGCATGATGTACTAAAGTAATTACTAGTCCACTTGGGTACTAGCCTGCGTTTCATGCAGGATTCAACCAGCCTTATACCGCCTCCCCACACATTAACACACAGTTAAACATATTTACACACACTCTTTCCACTTACATAGACACACAACACAATACATATGCATTCACAATCTCAAGCACACAGTCACAGCAACACACGCACACACATACACACATTAAAACACATAGCAGAACTCGTACACATTAAATCCACAACACCCACTAATTTATACACGAAATTGGGAAGGCAATTGGTGGTTCCAATTTCAACCAAAAATAATTGATTGGCCTTCACAACAGGTTGAAGATGCATCTAAATTATATGCACCAATGGAGGAAGCCAAAGGTCTCCTCATCCCTCGTCTCTTCCACTAATGCAATAGATCCAGATACATCCTCCTAGAGGTGTCGAAGGCCATTTAGGGTTTCGGGCCTTGGAAATCAGGCCGGGCCCAAATCTAGGAAATGGAGGCCCTATCCAAGCCCAAGCCCTAGGCCCTAACTTTAAGGCCAGGACTAGGGCCGGCCCGGGCCCTCTTTTATTTTTTTTATTTCTTTTTTTGTGTTGTGAAAATATTAATTTACGAATTAAATGCAATTGATAGGCCCGAAGCCATTCAATTTCTCTCTCGTGGCTAATGAAGTGTCTTAGAGCTTTACTTTTACTCTACTTGAGAATATTGATTAGCAACAAAGAGTAATTTTGTTAGCAAAAAGACAATCTTTTCACATAAAAAATATAACTTTTAGTCATGAAGTTTTTTGTTTTCTAAACTCAACAGTGGATACCTACAAAACTTTTTTCAATAATATCTCTAAAAACTTTCACTCAAATATACTTCTAGTTTTGCATTTTCATAGCATTAGGTATCTCATTAGAAGCATGCATCATTAGACCATTTTTACCATGAACTTTTTCGTGCTTTCTAGAGTTATGTTCTTCATTTTCATTGCCTAAATTGTGTTGTTTCTAGTCCCTGGATAAACAAACATATATTTTCTCTTCATAATTACATGAAACAAATACAGAGAAGGCTCGCAAGTAAAAGTAGATAAAGAAGTAGGAACTATCATCATGAGCTGGAAAGAAATGTGCATGTCCAAAAAGTTAAATGAAAAGAGAAAAATATGAGGTAGAGAGAGAATGAGGCGCGAGAAGGAAGGGAAAAGAAAAAAAAATGTAAGTAACTCAAAATGGTTTAGGGTCAGATTTAGGACCAAAGGGCCGGGCCAAAATAAAGACAAAAAGAGGGCCAGAACCGGGCCGAGGGCCGGGCCTGACCCAGGCCTTTTTAGGGCCTGGCCAGGCTGGGCCAAATTTGGAAAATATTAGGCCTGGCCCAAAGCCCTATGGGTTAGGGCCGAGCCAGCTCGGGCGCCCCGGCCCTTTTGACATCTCTACACCCTTTAGAATAACAATAGCATTAGCACCTCGATTGGATTCAATTATAGGTGACCCTTTCAATCACTGTAGACCAGCTCACGAGCAAGGGACACATTGTCTCTGAAATCTAACTAGAAGATTATTCAGGTAGAGATGCATGTTCGTAATTGAGGTCCTACTAGGAATTTTTCTTAACAAAATATCCGGACATTGTAGTGCAACGATTCATGTTTCAGATACCATATATTCTTTCTGCTCCAAATAGATATTAAAGATCCATATATTCGTAAACTGTTTCAAGCAACAACACTATTCACAAAATGGGAATAAGGAAGAGAGAGAACATTTGGCAAATCTTACTCTGTCCATTGTTACAAGGGGGAGCAGCGGGTTGGTTTCGGGTTTTTTGTGTACTACAGCAAGGGCGGGGGGAACGGGGCGAGTGCGGGTTTTCTAAATTCACGTAGGATCGGTTATGGTATTTTACATACATAACACGGTACGAGGCAGGACAAAGTTCAACAACTAGTGGAGCGAGTTTGAATTTTAACAGATTCGCATCTCACCCGCCCCATTGCCATCCCTAGAAACAGTTCCACATGGCACTACTATCGACCACCTCTATGCCACCATGAAGGCCCAAGCCCGCCATCATGCCACCACAAAGAACCATGACATATAGTATAACAATAATTTGTTATGAAACAAAAAAAAAAAGAAATGGAAAGAAAACTAAAGGTCTAAGTTGAGAACGAACTGAGAGAAGGGAAAAGATGTTTAATAAAACTTTTAGAATACCAACATTATCATTGTAGGTAAACACAAAATCTAGCATCAGTTAAAAAATACAAGAATATTTTAGTAAATGACAACTTAAAATTGCTCCTCTTCTTTTCTTTTCACTCACAACAAAATCAATTAAGGCTTGGACCTTTTCCCTTCGCATTCCAAATTACCATTGCCATGTGACCCAACCGTTTTGACGTTGGTGGGTCTAGTTTTCCTGGCCGCTAAAATAAAATAACCCATTTTTATTTTTCTGTCTTTTATTTAATCGTAAGTAACGTTACTCATTAACTGGAGTCAAATTATAGGTAGGGTCCAGCGACTCCCTCCTATATGCCACGTCCCCCTTACTTGGCGGGAATGACGGCTTCTCTTCCTTAAAAACATTCGCCGTGTTGATAGAGGGAGAGAGAGACGACTGGTCACCCACCCCTTCTGCCAAATTTCTCTCCATTATTGAAAGTGTCTGATAACTTAGAGAGAGAAAGTACACGATAACTTAGAGAGAGAGAGTGTGTCATATAGAGTGGCACCTGTTGTTAGGGTGAATGACGAGGCCCCGAGACAGGTCCTTGATGCCATTGATGACCGTTTCTCTGCTGTACCTCCTCCGAGTCGAGTCCAGCCCCAACTCGTTCGCCAGCAGAGTCAAATGGCTCCCACGCGACGCCTTGTTCGTGTCCAACGGATCCTCCACCTCGTACTCTTTCTCTTCCCCTTCCTCGTCCTTCTTCTCCTTCCTCCGTCCGCTTCCGATCACCATCGGACCTTTATCCTCGTTAGTTCAACGATTTTTCTGCGCAGAAAATTGATTGAGCCGTTTGATGAGCTAATGAAGCGATCAAAGTTTGGATCGAATCGCAACGTTCGTATGTTAATGAGAGTAAACTTGGATAAACGAAACTGACCGCAGAAGTAGGGAGGAGGCGACCGACGTTGGAGGCTGGGGAGATCGAGTCACGAGAAATCAGTAGCGTTGAAAGCGGTGTTATGATTGGACCATTTACTCACGGAAATCTATGGCTTGTTCTGGAGAGGGCAATGAGGAGGGAGGTTTTAGGTGCTTAAGGGTTTGCTAATTAACTAGGAATTTATAGCCGTTGAAATGGATCCTCTTGACCCGTGTGTGGTGTCATCTCTGTCGGATAATGTACTCTACGTATATTATTGTACAGGTATGATTTCTGTCACACACAAGCACTAGAACATTGTATCATGTTTTCTATGAGTATTGCTAACATTATACTATGATTCATGTGACAGCAGTGAGATTTCTCATTTATTTAAGGTTATAAATTAGGATGACTTGATTCAACTTGTCTGGTTTGGCGATAAGGAGCGGCGGCCACTAAATTATGCTTGCATAGTGGAATATTTATAAATGTATCATAAGTTATCTCCATTTATGTGTGTGTGTACAGAAGCTGATCTATTGATAACGTGATCTGATCATTCATCCATCGCAGATAAACGAGTCACGTCTTTTTATATATATATAAATTTTTACCGTCTCCTATATGTAACGGAATGTAAAGTTTACCATACTTTTTCCTCTCCCCACCCCCAGCACCCCCTCCTCCCTTTTTTGCCTGTGTTTCCCTTCGATTCATTAAATCCCTTCGAGATATTTCATTCAAAATCTCATTTGCTAATATGTAGCGGATGACGAAGAAACTTAAATGAACTTTCGGTAAACCACCAGATTGAGGTGACTATTTATCTTAAGTTGCTACCAGTGAACCGTTGATAACTCCATATATATATATATGGTTGTGAATGATTTTGAAATGTTGTATTTATAACTTAATAAGTATTGGGCTATAAGAAGTGGCATTATTTTGAGTAACGGTTTTAAAAAAAATAGTATTCATGAAGTTTATCATCAGGTGCATATATTTTCTCTAAAACTAGTGCATATTTCGCAGCGATAATGCACAAGCATCTTCTTTCAAACAAAGACATGAAATTAAAAATATCATCTTTTGTATTTTGAAGCTGCGTTACGAGTATGAATGAATGTTCAAATTTGAACCATGGCGAATGATACTATATACTCTAGTTTTTGTTGCTACCTAGGTTATAAGAACATAGTTACTACCTATTGTATAACGGTAATTAATGGCATTAAATATAATGACATGCATTTATACTAATATTTTTAGTAATAATTCTTAATAACACTTGTTTAACATCACTAAATAAAAATTATTAATACAAAGTCCATGTCTTAATAACACTTGTATTAATTATAATTATATAAAAGTATTGCATGTTTTTTACAATACGAGTAACAGTTAAAAAAATTTCAAATCATGGTATGAGGGAGAAATATGAGAAATGAGTTTCAATGTTTTGGATAAGAGGATGCTTAATTAATACAAAGTCCATGTCTTGTTTTGCTCTTATCACATGTATATGTATATGAAGATAACGTGAAATCTTCCAGCAACTCAGTCAAATGCTTTCATGGCACCCTTTCAATGCCAATCATCAAGCTACATGCACGAATGGCGGCTACACATTTGTTTCAATTCTGATACACTACGAATTTTAATTATATATATATATGTGTGTGTGTGTCTCGATTAACTAAACCCCATAAAAAATTGTATACAATTGTATGTATTACCGAGAGACTTGTGTCTGCCTCCCCTTTTTTTTTTTTGTTGTTGTGCAATTATGTCTGCTTACTACGTCAACGTTAATAACACATGTTTGGCTGCGTTGGGAGTTTGATTATTTTGTAGAAAATTTCTTTATTAAAAATTACTGGCACGAAACCGTGTCAAGCACATCATCAATTCGCTTCTTTTCCAAGTGCATTTTTAGGCATAGTAATTATTTATTTTAAAAACTTTGAATTACAAAAAAAAAAAAAAATCATTGCACAATTTGTATATTTATGGTTATTTTCATCAAAGATAGTCACATTTAATTTTACATAAGTGATCTTTCTTTAATAGAATAAATTAACGATTGTGGTGAAATATTTATTAATAATGTCGTTGTGCATATAACTAATTTGATTTGGTAACCATACATTGGAATAAATTAGAGACAATAGACTTTGTACAAAAAAAAAGGAACATAGTAGACTTCTTTGATAAAAATATGTTGAGATCAATTCATTACTACATAGGGTATTTTTATTGTGCTAGTGTAAGTACAGTTTGAACATAATTTATACATTTAAATGACATGTCCATAACGTTAATTACATATTAGTTTACTTTTAATAAAAAAAATTGATCTAAATATTTTTAGAAGACGACTAATTGATAAGCACGAGGCGACACTCTTAGAAGCATAAAATAAACCACTAATAAGTAAAGGCAATGGAATTCCCCTTTATGAAATATAGGAGAAGCTAGAATTAGACAGGTGCATTGGATTCTCTTACTTTTTTGTATTTGTATTCTAGTAAATGTCGAAGTATAAGGACAGCAGAAAGCGCAGGAAAATGGGATTCTAAAAGCTAGGATGGGAGATCTGGATCGAGTGGGGCTTCCAGGCGAGTCTTTCATATTGTATTCTCAAGTGTACAGAGAAAATAGTAAGATTCATATGTTATTGCATGAGTTAATTATATACTTTAGCATATTGTTGAAATATCATTTCTGTCATTTTTATTTATTACTTATTGTGCTTTATTTTAACTAAATTTATTATTGATCTAGGGAGGTGTACTTAAGACGCGAAGGGCCTCTGGAGCCTACACGCAAGGCGTAGGCGCGCCTTTCGAAGTGAGGCACGAGATTAAAATTAATATATATTAGTCTAGTAAATCAATAAAATCACGTAAGAACATCTAGAATATGACAATTTAACAAACTTTCAATACTAAAAAAAGTTTCAAAATTAACGAGAAGTAGTTAATTCTAAGTTAATATGATAACATTATCCTCATCATCAGTGAGGGTTAAGGCAACAATATTTTCTTCAAAGAAAATTATAGGCTCTATTTTCTGTTGAGATTCCTCCTTAATTTTATTTTTTTTTGTCCACGAGTCAACTAAATGAGTAGATCTCCTAGAATGGGAGCAGCACTAGGGATAAGGCTCTGAGACAAGTTGCAAGGGAATTGATTGATTGGGAATTTGTGGTTTTAGATTTTTTTTTTTTTAAAGATACAGGTTTTTGATGTTGTGAAATAAAAAAAAATTGAAGAAAGTGAACGTTTGAGATGATGTCACGATGAGAAAATCAAAGACTTGATATTTTTGCCTATATTTTTTTTTTGGCCTCCACACCCAATTTCTACCTTGGGCATGTGGGCCTAGGCATGCAAAGAACGAGCCTTTTTGAAAGGGTTGAGCCTAGCCCTAGGCGAGGCACACTCGCTATGTATTAAGCCTAAGCAAGCCTAGGGGCGCACCTAGGCGCAGCTTTGATAATTTGGTCAAGGCCTCGTAATATATAATGCTTTAGTTAATTAGGTCCAATCTAATGAGTGGTCATGTCCAAATAGAATCCAAGTGGTCTAGTCAATAGTCCAATCCAAGTTTTCCAGCTAAGAAAAAGAGATTTTGACTTGATTTAGGACTTATTTGGAAGTGATTCCTAAAATCGGTTGTATCTTTGATTTGAATATTTGACTTGTGATCAATTCTAATTGATTCTTGAAATCTAGTGTGTCCCGCATGTTAGGAGATTTTATGCAGGTTCAGGGTGATTATCTCCAAAGTTAGGGAAAAATAATATCTGAAGGGATAAAGTCGATCGCTTTCTGATGAAGTCCTCGAGTAAAGCTTTTTAGTTTGTATAAAATCGACAAGTAAGAAGACTTTTTAGACCATTTAAATTAATTAGGATATTATCTTTATTTAGAAGGATATGTGCAAAAAAAGTCAACTTTAACATTTTATCAGCCCCCAAACCCCTATAAATAGATCCCTTAGCTACAGAAAAGTGGACCTTTATCTGGTGGAGAAATTCTAAAAACAACCGCGAGAAGAGAGAAAATACCCCATTTTCAATTGCATCCATATGATTCCTTAGCTAGCCTATTCGCATCGTGGATTCATCTCGACATCCTAATGAGCAGTCTAAGAGAGCTAAGTCTCGCAATATTGTTTTCTTTTAGAGTTGGTTTGTGTTTCTCTTTATTTCTATGTTAGAGTCTAGATTCTGAGTCTTAGGCTCATTTTCCCCTCCCCATAACTGGATCTCGTTAACTAAAAAATATAAATAGTAATAAATAATTAGAGTTGATATAGATAGAAGTCTAGTAGCATTAAAAATTTATCAAAATCAAAATTTTTATCTCAGTTAGAATTTTGAGACAACTAAGAGTGTAGTCAATTAGAGTTCCAAATCTACTTGACTAGAAGAAGTCAAGTCCATTTAGAAAACAATGACCGAGATCAAGGTTGCTCTTGTAGGATCCAGTCAGAACAGCTTAGTTTCGATCTCTGCTTGTTCGATCAGATACGTAGGCCATTCGAGGCTCAATGTTGAGTTAAAACCAAATTTTAGGATAGTTTATGGTTTGTTTTGTGCATATTATACTGTTTAAAATTTATATAAGACGTATTAGAAACCGCTATGGTATAACAGGGTGCTTAACAAATTTTCATTGTACAACTTAATCTCGGACCTATCATTTTTGTTTTTCTATGATTAGATGCCCATATTGGCAATTCAATGTCATTTCGGGGTTCTTTCTTGATTTTCCTAGTTAGTGAAATAAGATGTTCCACTCAACATTTCTTAGGTATTCCCGGGCCTAGGAATTTTTTTAAGGCGGTGCGCCACAGTGTCAACTTTTATAAGGAGTTAATTAAGGGGACTAGACTCGAATCACTTTTTGATTTTAGGCTTTTATATCTTCAAGTTTGTGTTACTGTATAATGTGCATGTTTTCTTTAAGTTGTTTTTCCCCTCTGTAACTCACTCATATGCATGATTGCCCCAACCTACCCACTCAAGGGCAGCGGTTGAAATTCGTAAATTTCTTACTTCCGAAACGATTCTCGGCTATACTCTCACCTCTAAGGCCTAATACGGAAACCTTCTAGCATTTTGGTATATTAAATAACTTGTGTACACGTACAAATGACCACCCATTAATAACTGTTTGAGTTACAGGTAAGAGATATATAGTACAAGTTAAGCCAATGGAGTAACCAAAACCAGAAAACGAAGAAACCACACATGTAAACCATTCTAGATGTTTATCCTTTACTAGGGGTACTTGGCTGTAGTATAGTACGCCGCCTGGAAAACCGGCCGGTATCCCTACTAAAATACTTGCCATCAAAAAGTGTCCCTGGCTAACCGGACTCATCACGAGTGACCATTTTTGTGTATGATCAAACTGGCTAGTTTAGTCTCCTCAAGATGAAAATGCAAGCTACGGATCAACTTTTTCTTTTTCTTTTTTTAACAAATAGGAAGTCCCAACTAGTATTTGAGTATTTTTGCTTATCCATTAGATAATGAACTATTGATTTTTAAGAAACCAGTATTTTTTGGCACTCGGTTGTCCAAGTTGCTTTTCTTCTTGTCTAACTCACTTAGGGTACTCCCGGGAACAGATCCAGACCAGATAGAAAACCTCAAAAGAATTTACTGGGCGATTAATCTGTGACCACATTTTCAAGGTCATCAAACTAATCACTAAGATGTATCGCCATGGTTAAAGGTACGCCGTTGACCAACCGCTCAGTAAACCTAAAAGGTACTAAACGCTTTGTCCGGGGTTGTGTTTTGGCAATGCTTAAACCGGGCGGGTTAATGTGTGTAAGGTTCTTTATTAAATTTCACACTTTATTTTCTACATTGTTTAGGTTAAAAAAAATCTGGTATTGAGATCCGTCTAGGAAACTCAAGCAAATTTCAATGGCCAAAGTATACCCCCAAGTCAATGACCTTGTCTGAGTCCTTGAAGATTTGCAAAAAGACTTTACAGCCAACTTCACCGCTCTAACCGCTTAACATGCAAAGACAACCATGGACTTGAAATTGCTCAAGGATCGTACAAACCCCCCGAATATAGAACAAAAGAACGAGAAGGAGAATTGTTAGACCCCTCACATTTAAATGCTTATAAAAAAGAAAAGAAAAGAAAATTAGAAAGTTGAGGACGTAATGAGTATTTTGAAGTTTTAATTTTCTTAGGAATATAAGTATATTTCAATACATATTTTATAGGAATACAAGAAACTTCAGAAGAGTCTCTAAAGAATCCTTAGGAAGAGACTTTTTGAGATTTTGCAAATTGCATGAGGTAAGAATTTAATTTGATTATTGATTTGGGATTCGTAGTGGTCTACGAATTTTTGTTGTCATTACAATTTAATTGGAACCTTGGGTATATTAATGTTTAGGGCTTTTGATATAATTGGATTGAAAAGATTAGATTTTGGGTTCAATTGCACGATCGAATGTAAGAATTTACTGTTTTTAAATTTGGATCTGCGTAATCGTTATAAAAATTTATTCTCCGTGTCTTGTGTATAATTCGAACGTCTGCATTTGCAAATTCTTATCGTGCCCATTGATGTACCGTGGCCTGCGGTATCCGTTTAAGTTTTTGTTGAATCAGTTTTAAAAGACAACTCATTGTCCTAGTTCGGCTGCTTCTGGGAATCTGCCCAAAGCTTTTGTTTGTTTTTCAGTTCCCTGTCGTTCTATTGTTGACCAACACCCTTTTTGTAGAAACGTCAATCCTTGAAAATCATTTGCCTAGCAGAATTGAATTGAATTGGAAGTCTTCATCAATTGGCAACCTCGTTTTGCCAACTGAGATTTTCATGTGGCTTTGTACTGCCATCACAGCCGTGTGGTTGTGATGATTCCCGTCATTAATTATAACCTTTGAAATCAACTATTCCTCTGCCTCAAAACATGCTACAGATTAGTGCATTTGTCATTGTTCTGCATGATCTTGTCTTATCTTCTTTTACTTTTGCCTATCATGCATGCCCCGTCATGATCCATTCTTTCGTTGTCAAAATTGTCTAATTTTCGGCTTGGTGGAGAAGACGTTATCTAATCAATGTTCTATCTTATGCGTAATCTATGTCTCGAATCAAGTTTGTGTTGGAAAGATAAGGTAGTAGGGAAAAAATTGGACTAAAAATGCCTGAGTCGTGGGCTGAACATTTGAAACCGATCCAATCGTAAAAATCGAACCATTCAATCCGTGTATTTTCAAACCGATCTAAAAATCAATCGGTTTTATTTTTTATTTTTTGAATTTTTTTTAAACCGAACCAACCGTATATAATAATAATAATAATAATAATAATAATAATCATAATCATAATAATAATAATAATAATATAACATATCTATATTTTTACATAATCCTAGTTTTTTTTTTACTAACCTTAGGCTTCATTTGACATATATTTTTTTTGTTTTCAGTTTCCAAAAACAGAAATTAAAGAGTAGTTTAATTTTATTTTTTTTTTACAAAAATAAGTGGGTGTTTGATAACCCAATTTTTTTTTTTGAATTTTTTTTTTGTGTTTGATAACCCATTTTTTTTGTGGTGGTTTGTTGTGGTGGTGGTGGCCGGCGGTGGCTACCGGCCTGTGGCAGTCGCCGGCGGTGGAAGGGTGGTGGTGGTGGTCTAAAAAAAACCAACACTAAAAAAAAAAACCAATTTTTGAAGTTTTTATAAACAACCTTGATTTAAAAACTGGATTTTTAAACTGAAGGAAAAAAAAAAGAGAGAGAGAAAATGGTTATCAAACGCAACTTTTTTTTTTTTCAATTTTCAAAACTGAAAAAAAAAACTGTGTCAAACAGGACCTTAGTTATCTAACCACTCATATAAAATGAGATAAATCATAAATCTCTCAACGTAACACACACATTTTTTATTTGTCGCTTACATCTTACTAAGTGTTAATAATTATGATAAAAAAAATTCATTTTTTTGGAGCTTATGAATATGTATAAGTTATTAATTTTTGGGCCTAAACTTGTCCAAAATTGAGTTTGGCCCAATCCGATTAAACCGTCCAAACTGAACCGTTCAATCGGTCCAATCCGCAGAAACCGAACCGTTGAAACCAAACCGTTCAATCACGGTTCGATTTTTGTTTCCCAAACCGAGGTTAGTAAGTTCGGTTTGGTATTCAACCTCCAAACCGAACCAACCGAACCGTACTTACCCCTATTGAGTCGAATGCATTGCACTCTTTCTTTAAGACAATATTTGATCCCTTATAATCTGTTTAGGGTAGCAGCAAATCTGTCTCCCAAGATAAAACAGGTGAAACTCTGTTGATCACAGTAGATTGCAATCAACAGACAGAAATTTGAGAGAGAACAAGAGAGAATTTGAAGTGAACTATGATTTGACTATCAGCCCTATTTATGGACACCAAAAGGTGCCTTGAACAGGTACAAACAGTTGTGCCAGTTAAGTGACTCTGCAGATATCACTTAACAGTCACAATCTGTAGACACAGTGAAGAAGTGAAACATTTGAACTAAAATGCACCATTAGCAGTTGTCATTTTGAATTTAAACAGATCATAAATCTGTTTAATTTCCCAATAGACACACTGTTTCAGTTCAAAATGTAACTCACAGGCTGAATTTGTCGTAAATAGTTAAGGCTAGGCTCGGGGCGAGGGATCCTAGCGATGATGCGCACGTGCAAAGTGCAAAGTGCGCCTTTATGCTGTCGCCCCCGCCGTCACCTGCACGAGCCCGGGCGGGCGCGTGTGAGTGCTAGGGATGGCAATAAGACCCGCAACCAGTGGATTCCCGACCCGCCCTGGTCTGATAGGAGCGGGTCTTTTTTAACTTTGACCGAGCAACGGGACGGGTATGGTATTTTTTAAAAAATTCGCAACGGGTTAGGGGCAGGTATGGTATTTCGTCCAATCCGCCCCGCAACTCCTTCCCACCCCAGTGTATTAACACTGTACATCTTTCAATCATAGCCATCCATCCCAACATATATAAGAGAAGATCTCTCACTCTCTGCCGACAAAGGTGCCCCCACCGACTGTCACACCTACTTCTTCTTTCCATCTCCTTCGCACCGACGGCGACTGACAAAGATCTCCTTTCGCACCACCGGCCATCGTGCCTCCTTCTTCTCTCCATCTCCTTTACACCGATGGCGACTCACAAATATGTCCTTCACACCGCCGGCCGTCGTGCCTCCTTCTTCTCTGCATCTCCTTCACACCAATGGTGACTCACAAAGATCTAACGGTTCACCAAAGCCCAAAGCCGTGAGCCATCCACTTCCACCAAGGCTGAAAACCCTCACCAACATCTCCACCGTTCGTCTACCTTGACCATCTCGATTTGAGCCTTCTGCCATTCCTGCAGGTGAATATCTTTTTATTAGATTGAGAAGTGTGAGGAACTGAACGAGATCATCACTGTCACGGTAGCATCACTGAGCGGGGCAGGGCGGGGCGGGGACGAGTTTTAAAAGCATTTTAGGATCAGATATGGTTTTGAGATTTTATAACTCGGTGCGGGGCGGGGTAAGATTTCAGGAGTAGGGGGCGGGTGCGGATCTTATAAGATCCGCATCCGATCCGCCCCATTGCCATCCTTAGCAAGTACATGGCCATGCATACCATGTGTTTCTAGAACAATATGGTATGTCACATGGCCATTTAAATACCCTCAACCTTTTCATTTTTTAAGCCATGTAGGAATCCACATCATGACTCTTTTCAACCGTATTAAATGCCAATGTTTGAGAGTTAATATCTCTAAAACCAATCAATCACTTTATTGATTCTTTTTGTAAACTATTCCTTGTAATACAAAGTTTAATAAGGTAGGAGTCAATTATTGGAAAATTCCCAACAGTTTGTACGGTTTCTTTATTTGATTATAATTCAATTTGATTGGTTCAACTTCAGTTTTATCCGTAATTTTATTCTTTTGGATACATGTACGCTTCTACGCTTCTAAGTAAGCTTTAGAATAAATGAGATACTATGTATCGCCTAATTTGGTTAATATAATCGTTAAAAGTTCTGTGAGCCATGTCACAGTATATGTGACACTTCTGTTTCTGACTTACCCACTTGAATTGGAACGTGGGTCTGTCACGCCCCCGACCCGGAAGCGAATCAACACATACTATTTCAAAATATTCTCACTTACCAGAAATATAATACCATAACATTTACCAAGAAAATAACCTCAAGAGGTAATCAGAGCTCTAAACATATCTCAAATCATTAATATTTGCATTAACCATCAACGTCTAATAAATACAGCAAAAATCCTCATAACAATAATTATTGCCCAGGAACTGGATTTCGAAAAGTTAATTAATCAAACTATTACAAATCTTTATTCTCAAGTGACTAAAGAAAGTCTAAAAATTAAGAACAGATCCAAGCTCATGCATAAAGCTACCTCCTCTACCATTGTCTTAGCTCAATTACCTGAAATGGGAGGAGAAGGGGGGTGAGCACAAAGCCCAGTAAAGATCATACACACACACACACGGAGTACAACGCTGATATTTAATAACATGTAGTTGAGTCCAAATGAAATATATAGAAACGAAAGTGCAAAGACAATATATAATCTTGGCACGATAGATAATCTCATTTTGGGATATTCAACCTATCAAAGATCAAATCAAAATATAAGTCTAAGTCAAATAACACATTCAAAAAATTGAACTAATAATCGAATACGATATAATCACGTAATACGTGACTGTAAAGCAAGTTAACCTAAGCACGCGAATGTTCTAAGTTCAAAGTTTGTATACCGGTGGTAATTGTCATATCATGTCATGACATTACGTTAACTTAAGCACGTGAAGGTTCTAAAATATTAGTTCAATTTAAAGAGGTCAAACGAATATCAAAATATATCATGGATATACTAGTCGCAAAAGTGTCAACACTTGCATTTCAATAAGGATGACGTAACAATTTTAAAAATTATTCGATATTAGACTTAAATCGAAAAGGACGAAAAGACGAGTTTAACGGAAGTGGAATCGCTTAAATCCGAGTTCGTGCAATTTCAGAAATTTCAAATAATGAAATATGGGCAAAAAGGTTCACAGTGATATGTCCACCATTTGGGTGGTGCCGTGTGGCACTTCAATGCCTCTGATTACACGCCCAAATGGGCTGAAATGATGACGTCCTTGTTAATGAAAGGACAACATAGTCTGACATTGATAAAGGACAACATAGTCTGACATTGACATGGACCGAGAAAATATTGTGAGACAAGGAATGGAGCGCGGCTTTTTCAGCGAAACATTGAACGACTTAATAAAGGATACTGGAAAGTCAGATCAAAGACACAAAAATACAGTAAACAGTAAACATATCTCAACGATTAACCTGCGACTGCTATTGATGTAAATAAAAAAAATAATTGGCAAATACCTTATCTCAATTCACGCTACAAAATTTATAAAGTTGTGTAATTTTTCAAAAATATCAAACCTAATTAATAAAATCAACCACTAAAATTAAAATCTTCAAATCAATTGTATTTTGATTAGGGTTTATGATCGATCACTTACCAATTGTAAGTAGAAGACTGAAATCCTCAAGCCCTAATTTTTTTTTTCTTCTCCCCTTCTCTGAAAGTCTAGACTTAATTTATCGATAAAATACAAACTAACCAATCTTTTTATTTCTCTAAACGTAGTATATTACTCCAAAGGCCCCTAAAGATATGTTACTCATTCGAAAGGAATTCCAAAATATTATTAAAACTTCAAAAGTAGCTCAAGAATTAAAATAATTAGTTACATATTATTTGGGATATTACATTCCCCCCTCCTTATAAAAATTTTGTTCTCGAAATTTACACACCTCAGTCACCAAATATGAATATACAATCACAACTATAGACTTCTAGAGTTTACACTATTTAAGCGCTCTAACTCACCACCAAAGCTCACGAGCCACCATCTAAAGACATACAAATGTGACAAACATTAATTAAAGCATAAGCTCTAGCTAAACCTATGTAACATTTACCTGTCACTGCATCATGGAGATGTAGTGGCATCCTTCTCTGTCAAGGCATAAGCTCGAGCTCGAGTTGTTCCAGCTTGATTATTTCCTGGCAGCTAATTCTGCGTCCCCCTACCCTGAGCAAATTGAGGCCTAAGCGGCTGAGGGCAATCCCAAATCCTATGTCCCTGTTGCTGCCATTTAAAACACGCGACACTCTGCCAATAACATATACCTCTATGGTTCTTCCCATAAGTTTTGCAAGCTTCGACGAGATTCTGGGTATTCTGAACCAGTTCTTTAATAACTAAGTTGTTGGTCTTACTCTTAGGCTAAACCGTGTCATTGCCCTTTAAGCTACTCTCTTCTCTTCCTCTCTTCTGTCTTTGCTCCTTATAGTACTTACGCCCAGTCTCGACATCTTTCTCGACCCTCTGAGCCTTGTCCAAGACTTGACCATATGTGTCTAGAGTCACAGCAGTTAAAAACTTCCAAATGTTGTACCTTAGTCTGTTTCTGAAACGTGTTGCACGCCTCTCTTCAGTAACTATCACGTGCGTTGTAAACCTCGACAATCTGGCAAATCTAGCCTCGTAATCCCTAATGGTTTCATCCTCCCCTTGCTCCAGCTTTAAAAACTCTTCTACCATATCATCTTTCACATTTCTAGGGAAGTATTTGGCAAGAAATACATTAGCTCAATGGGATTAGCTAGAGATCGCGATCTTATTTTCTGAACCTAGTTTCATGTATCAGTGATGGCATGTGTGACCTTATCTGAATGGCTCTCTAGTGTTTGTGTCTGTACAAAAATACATTTTGATATTTTGAAATTCCTTGTGTATATGTTCCGTTAGAATTTTGTATGTCCGAAATTTTGTTTTTCTCAGACATTTTTTTGTATCCTTTTGGTTGGTCCGTTGAGCGACCATACTGGATTTTTGGCTCACTCCCTTTTTGTTTTCCTTTCAGGTGATCAGTAGGTGGAAATTGGATTACAGCGCTAGCTGTGTGACTGAGAGCTAGTGGTTTTTATCTCAGAGTCAGTATTAGTATCTTTAGATGTAATAATTAAGACAAATTGGACTTGTTAAGATTTTATTTTGGAACTCTGTGTCGAAGAAATTTGGATTATATAAATGCTTTAGGCCGCTATAGCATTTATTGATGTATCTTTTGGATTAATTAGTACATGCTCTGAATGACCACTTGGAAAAACTTTTTAATATTTTGAGGTTTTTGACTTTGTTTATTTGATATTAACGCTCCGAAAATTTGGGGGGTTACAAGAATGAGCAGTGGAATGACCATAAAATTGAAATAAAGGAAGAGATGACGAAAGGGGATCCCAGGAATAAAGTTAATTGGCAAGATAAGTTTGATGATGAAGGAAAGACAGGAATTTTAGAGTTGAAGGAAAAGTTGGCCATATTAGAATCATGATTTGCTAGGATGAAAAGAGCAAATAACCCAGTCGATCTCAGTGCCCTTATCTTGGGCCAGAAGGACAGGCTCTCCTCAAAATTCAAGATGCCCAATTTTGACAAGTTTGATGAGACGTCAGACCCAAGGATTCATATGGATATGTAAACGTGTTAGCTCCTCACATAGTTAACCATAACCAATTAGTCCAGTTATTCCACTAAACCTTAATTGAGGCAGCCCTTCGGTGGTTCCTCACCCTTGGCGACTCTAGAGTCCAAACATGGGAAGATGTGTTGGGAGAAGTTGTTAATCAATACAGTACGACATTGATACTGACATCTCACTAAGGGACTTAGAGACTACCAAGCAAGAGCTTGAGTAATCAGTATCTGCATTCATCATCTGATAGAGAAAATTAGGCTGCTCAGATGGTTAACCCCTCGAAGGAGGAGCACGTGAACATAGTAAGAAAAATCTTCTGCCAGTCCATTATGAGTACATCTTTGGCCACTACCATGTCACATTCAAGTAATCAATATCTACATTCATCATTTGATGGAGAAATAAGTTGCTTAGATGGTTAACCCCCATCGGAGGAGGAGCAAATGAAAATAGTAAAAAACAACCTTTTACAGTATATCATGAGTACATCTTTGGCCATTACCATACCACATTCATGGCATTGATGGTTCTCTCACTCAAATCGAGGATGCCATCAAGAAAGGAACAATAGCCAATGATAGGAAGTCAAGGGATTAAAAGACTGGTCTTAGGAATCTCAACACTCAGACGAGGTGTTTGCAGACAAAAATGTCAATGCGGTTAGATCTAAAGAGGTGGTTTTATGGGAGCTGATAACACAAGAGTTCACCAATCTACATACCTTTATGGCCAAAATGTCTATGCAGTTTTCGGAGGGGTATCAATGCCAAGCTACCCCCTTCCTGCACCTGCTAGTATACCAGAAAGGTACGACATGATCTAGGATCTCATCGACAAAGCTGAGATAAACTCTCTGTTGGACTCAGTGTGAAAAAATCACACCAAGTAAGCATGGTTGAGACATCTCTTCAGGCATTAGATCATTACACACTAAACTAGAAGGAGTAGATCCAAATGGAAGATCACCCCAGTTTAAGGCAATACCTATTGGCTTTTAGATAGATTTTCAAAGACTCTTTTGATGCCGAGTGAAGTACGATGCCAAAATTTTTTCCTATTTTTATTTGTGATGGTTTTCCTAGCATATTTTCCAAAATTTTGAGATTATATTTTTCCTAGCTTTGTTGTTGTGATTGATGATATAGTCGTTGATTCTACTTACTCTTTGTTGTCGATTTTAGTTTTTGATAAATTAATCAATACGGTTAATAATGAGTCACGATAAGTGAATTTAAGGGACAAAAACTCTCAAAAGAATATATGTTTGCACTAGTCTCCTTAATAATAAACATACTCAGGGATGGGAGGCCATCATTTAGGCCACCACATGTCATCTAGCTTACTCAGTACTTCACATTTGCTAGTTTGTGGAGCCTAAACAGTTTAGCTTTTTTTATTTTTTGAAAATCCATAATCCTAACTCCAGGGGTAGGTAGTCTATTTGTGTGTGCCTATTGAGCTTCACGTGAAATGTTTTGTATGGGGACCAAACTCGTGATAATACACGCGCGCTCGCACATACACAGACACAACGGATTTGTGCTCATTAAGCAATTCAGAACTATAAGTCAATTTTCGAAACTTTCTCTTTAGTTCAAGAAAGTCATGTCACGACTATATTGCATGTAAAGCAGACCGTCTATCCTTAATGTAAAAGATTTACAAGGAACCAATTCCTTAGTAGGTACACAAGGAAGTGCAAACTTCCTTAGGGGGAGGATTTAATTTGTTATCGTCTACAACTTTTCAGTGGCATCAAGCATTCTTTTATTGTTAGTTTTGTTCCAACAATAGAGATGAAGACATTAGATACGCGGGTTTTGAGTGGCTGTAATAGACATTGTAACGAGTATTTCTTTTTTCTTCGTGAAACCAACTTGATTTTAAAATTTGGTAAAAATCTAATACCACTTAAATAATCAATTAATATCAATGTCAATATGATAATAATAATAATAATAATAATATTAATATTAATAACAATACTAATGATGATAATATTAGTAGTAATAAAGTAAAGGAAGAATAATAAATAAAACAAAAATATATAAAAGACGAGTTTGACTCTAGAATTGCGCCAAATGTCTTTCTTATTCCGAAATCTCCCATCGAGTCTTATTTAAATTGGTCATAATTATTAGAAAGTCAAACAAACTATACATCTAACTGAGAAAAACGTTTGTTGAACCAAAAACCAAGGAAAAAAACCTTTGGACTCTTCATTTAACAAGGAAACATATCTTTGGTTTACTTAATGTCTAACAAAAAGGATTTTCCATGTATCCAGTGGTGGAGCTAGAAAAGAAGTACAAGGTGGGTACTTATTCGACGGAACATTTTAACTCTAATAATCAAAATATAATTGATTACTAGCTAGACCTCCTAAACTAGTACGATCTTGATATGGTCGAATGGACAAGAGTGAAACATTCCGACAATTTTATCATAGTCATTTGTAGAACCGTTAAAGACCAATTTTAGAAAAGACGGTGGTCTTAAACCGCCATATCTTAAACTGCCATAAGACAATTCTTCAAAATCAAGAGCCATTGCTTACCTAGCCGAGGCAAAAAAATCACCGACATATCTATCTATCTATACTACTTATTAAGGAAAAACATGTTTTCGTGTAACACTTTTTTGGTGTTACCAACTACCTATCTAAAATGGTGACAAGTGGCATTCTAAGAAATTTTTTAAGAAACGACACAAATACAAATCTTAAATGGTAAATAACTACATATAAAAACATATTTGATTTTCATAATTTAAACTTCATTAAAAAATATAGTTAAAATAAATTATAAAGCCGAAACTTTATATAACAAAAATATCATATTGCTAACTTTATATTTGCACATGTTTGGTTTTAACAATTTCAAATTCATTAAAAAGCCGTAATTAAAATTAAATCTAAGTTTGATGTGATGATAATATTTTGCTAACTTATTTTACCACACGTATGACTAACTTATTTTACTAAAATTTAAGATTCATATCACTGAATGTGACAATAAATACTTATACATGATCCTTGATTTTTTTAACTAAATTGATATTATCAACTTTAGTGATGCGTGTGCCACGGTGATCTATATCTATCTATATGTACTACTTATTAAGTCAAAACTTGATTTGGTGTAACACTACTTTGGTGTTACATAACTACCAACCTACAATATTGACAAGTGGCACTCTAAGAATTTTTTTTCAAAAAGTGGCATAAAATAAAAAAAATCTATATTGATAAGAAACTACCTATAAAATTATGTTTATTTTTATAAAAAATATTTAGAATAAAGAGAACTATATATATATATATATATATATATATATATATATATATATATATATATCATTCAAAGTAGACAAACAAGTGTTCGAGGACCACCAAAACAGAGTTTACAAGCATAATAACAACAAGCGGTTGACAAGCCAACCAAAAGCCAAGCCAAAAAAAGTCATTTAACTAAGTGGGCTACAAAAATCTGGGAGGGGAGCTCGGAAAATTAAGGCATCATATAAGGCAAGAGGGACAGCGGCCTGTACATGATCAAACCAGTGCAGTTGATAACCAACCCTGTGACGCATACCAAAAGTAGCCAAAGCTAAAGCTAAGTCCAGAACTCGATCTGTACCCCTCCTGATATGCACTGAATGCAGTAATCTGTAGTTGACTGACATAGCAAACTGAGAGGCTAAACGATGTACATGCTGTGCAAACAGACCACTAAGAAGGTGATCACGACCTGTAAACTGCCCAATCACAAGTGAAGGAGCAAGCAGAAAAATAATGTGAGAGCAGGGTAGAGAAGATAACCATTGGATAGCCAAAGAGATAACATATGCATCAGTCCTAATCGTGACAGGTGTGATAAAGAGGACACATATGAACCAATGGGGGTCCAGCGAGCATCAAATAGTCTTAATCCCATACCCCTTCTGTTATCTTCCTGACTTTCTGTAACGGCCACGACACAGGTGGCTGGGCTAAAATTCAAAAGACAAGAGCATTGATGTGAAAAGAAAAGCGAGTAGAGAGGGGGATAGAAATGGTTGAACGCAAGGGGCGGCCATGCTTTAAGGTTGCTCAGAGGTCGAGGTTTTAACGTGTTGCTAAGCCTGAGCTGATAAATTTTAGAGCAGCGAAGATCTTGAAGTGATAACTTCAATTTCCTTAGAATCAGAGAAGAAGCAAAAGATTTGTGCCGAAAGACAAGGTCATTTCTACCAAGCCAAATATTCTAGAGTAAAAAGGAAATGCGAATGATGAACAACAGATCTAGCGGCTTCTTAAAGATAGGCCGAGACAACCAAGTGCACAAGCAGGTTCTCGAGGATCCAAAATCCAAGCTAGAGGACTCAAGAATTAGAAGAGCGTGCTTCCATATTTCTCGAACTGAAGGACAATTAAAGAATGGATGTTCATGGCTTTCTGACGCGTTATGATAGAGAGGACAAGAGTCAATAAGGGGACAATTTCTTTTAATGAGTTCGGAGGAGAGAGGTAGACGATTGTGGAGAAATTGCCATAGAAATAGTTTGATTTTTTCTGAAATAGGTAGTCTCTACAAACGTCTCCACAGTTTAGGGGAAATACTATGATCCGAGCTAAGGGAATGGGGTGGGCGACAGATAAGGAAATTATAGGCCGAAGAAATAGAGAAGGATTGAAGAGAGGAAAAGGCCAAAGATCTCTCATCCGTAAAGTTGAGGGATGGTAGATTGAGGCAAAAAATAGAAGTGGCCAAATCAATAGGGAAGGTTAAGAGGATTCTTTCCACGTTCCAACTCCACGAATCCCGTAAAATTAAGTTGCAAACCTTCCAATGGTTATTGGCCTGAGTTTGAAAGCTAACCAGTTTAGACGGAGGCATCGAAGGTAGCCACCAATCCATCCATACTGATATGGACTTGCATCCCATATTTTCCACTGAATTCCTTGCTTTAAGACTCTTTGTCCTACTAAGATACTCTTCCATACCCAGGAACTATTACGGGATTTTTTGGCCTGCAGAAAAGCTTGTTGTTGGAAGTAACGGCCTTTAAGGACTTGAGCAGTTAAGCTTTGGGGTAAAAACCATATTTTTCACGCCTGTTTTGCTAATAGCACCTCATTGAAAGAGCAGAAATTATGGAATCCCAGACCACCCAAATGCTTAGGAATACACATGACCGTCTAAGATATCCAATGAATTGATTTATGGGAAGCTTCACCCGACCACCAAAATCGGGCTAGGATTTTATCTAGTTGGTTGCACATATAGACATGAAATTTGTATACTAACATGTAGTGAATCAGAATTGAGGATAGGACAGACTGAATTAAGGTTGCTCTCCCGACATTATTTAATAGGAACCCAAGCCAATAGGCCCATCTATCTTGCACTTTTTGTACAATATCTTTAAAAATGCCTCGCTTGTTTGCTAGGATATCCAACTGGATGCCCAAATATTTCGCAATGGTCGGCTTAGCGAAAAAGGCTAGGATAGATTCAATCTGAGCCTTGGCAGCAGACGAGGCATTAGGGCTAATGGTGAGACCATATTTGCGCCAATTAATTTGTTGACCTGATAATAGACAATAGTTAGTCAGGATTGAACATAGTTCGGAGAGTTCTCTCGTAGGATCATGTTAGACTTTGAGGAATAAGAAGATATGGTCAGCAAACATAAGGTGAGAGATCGCTGGAGATGATCTACCCACCTTAATTCCCAAAATCTACCCCGAATTTTGAGCATTGAGAAGAGCGGCCGAAAGAACTTTCGAACAAAGGATGAAAATTAGAGGTGAAAGGGGGTCTCCTTAGCGTATACCGCATTTAGGGGAAAAGCAGGAGTGAGGGCACCATTGACTAGGATGGAATATGACATCGTAGTCACACATTGCATGATGAGTCTGATCCAATTCGATGGGAAGGAAAGGGTTTGCAACACTTGTTTAATGGAATCCCAACGTAAGCGATCAAAGGCCTTACTCATATCCAGTTTAAGAGCCATCGGGATATCCTTTCCTTTCTTTTTTTTTTTTCAAGACACAATGGGTAAGTTCTTGAGCCAAGATGATGTTATCAGTAATGCAACGTCTCGAGATAAAGGCTGTCTGGAATGAAGCAATGTGGGAACTTATGATCGGAGACAACTTAGCGATTAGGATTTTTGCGATGATTTTGTAGATGACATTATAGAGACTTATGGGGTGAAAGTCTAAGGCTGACAAAGGGCAGAGAATTTTAGGAATAAGAGTTAAGAAGGTATTATTTGCCTCTCTTAACATGTGGCCAGAGTTGAGAAAGGACAGACACCCTGACTAACCAAAGGGCCCATAAAATCCCAACCTTTATGAAAGACGACATCAGGAAGCCATCAGGGCCAGGAGATTTGAGTCCATGTATATTAAACACCCCAAATTTAACTTCAAGGCCAAAAAAAGGTTGATTCAACAGGAGGATCTGCTATAAGGATAGGAAACAAAGCTGAAAAGAGCCTAGATTAAGTATCAAGGGGGAAGACTTAGTTGAAAGAAGAGAGGTAAAATAGTCAACGAGGATTTGACAAATGCTGGATTCATTAGAATGAGGGGAACCCTGACTATCCAAGAGAGAGTGGATATGATTTTTACTCCTGCGAATGAGAGTTGAGGTATGAAAAAATTTAGTATTTTTATCACCTAGATCTAGCCACAAAGATTTAGAGCGCTGAGCCCAGAAGATTTCTTCACACTCAAGGAAAAAATCAAGAGATTTGTGAAGGGAAGAAACATAATTACACTGAGGTGTTGGAGGAGGATCCTGTACGAATAGAGTGGATAGGAGGTGACTAGTAGAGTTAAGCCCAGGTAAGTTCCCTACATTCTAACTATTCCAGCGAGAAACGTTCTGCAGAGCGGCCTGAGAACATGCCATAACTTGAAAGAGAGGAGAGCCTATAGGTGGAGAGGCCCAAGCCTTTTCTAACATTTCAATGCAAGAGGAATGGTTTAACCAAAATGCTTCAAACCGTAGAGGTTTGGGGAAGAAAAGTCTAAACGGTTGTCATCACATAATAGCGGAGCATGATCTGAACGCTGAATGCATTACTGATAACATCATTAATGGGGAAGCCATTACTAGCTAAAGCCTCAGGGAACTAAAGTTGCCAATCAGGATAAGCCATAACCCTATCAAGTTTTTATAAAACAAAACCAAACTCCGGCGAACTACGCATCCAAGTAAATGGGGAACCTTTCCAACCAATATCTAGTAACCCAAATTTTGAGAGGAAGGATCGTAAGCTGTGAACCCCTAGAAAGGAGTCGGATTTATTCCCAGATTTTCACAGGAGGATAAAACTTGATTAAAGTCCTCACAAAGATAGAGGTACCAGTTAAGGACAGTAAACTTCATTCAATAAAACTCCAGGTTTCACTACGAAATTTAACTACGGGATGGCCGTAAACAAAACCGTAATAAACCAAGCTCTCAGTTTGAGACATCACCGAGGTCAGAATGAAATTTTATCTAAGGATTTAACCGTAACCACAGCAATCGGTAGACCACTTAACCACAAACCACCACTTGGGCCAACAGGGTCAACTCCTGCTAGTGGAACATATCCTAAGTCCCTAATTTAGGAAGAAACTTTAACATATGGCAACTTGGTTTCCATAAGGAAGACTATATCAGGGGTATGTACATGGATCAACCGTTTAATTACACGAACAGTGACCCAACCTTCCACTGTTCCAAGACACACATTTCATGAGGAAACTGGGGGTTGAAGGAGCTCAATCCCGAAAGCTGTATGACAGATTTTTACCCTGCACTGTGGGCACAGGGAAGGATCGGTAGTCAACAAGTCAGACCTAGTGGAGATGTCCAAGGCATCCTCTGCTGAAGTTATACTCCAAGAGTGATAAGAGAGATTGGCGGTTGTGCAAAGTCTGACAAAAGAATTGGACAAAATTTCTAACTGCTCGAAGGCAGGCGAAGCACTACCAGCAACCTACTGTAGGGCTAGCGGCATGATAATCAACAAAGGGTATGGTTTCCAAGGGCATACCTAAAGGCAAAGTAGCCGAGAGGGCGAGTGAAGAGCACTATTTTTTTTTAGCTAGTGGTGCATCAAGCAGTGCCTCTACTTGGGCCTGTCTTTTTTGAGAACCCATGGAAGCAGTCGAGGCAGAAGATTGAGTTGAGGAAAAGATGAGCCACAATGTTTTTTAGAAGCCTGATCAGGTATGCATTCAGATTCTTCCCTAAATTGCCTTTTTTTGTGAGTTCGAATTTTTTATGGATGCCGAGTCTGAAGAGGAAGGCAAGGCAGATAGAAGAGCTGGAACCAGTTAAGTCTCTTTGAATGAGAACTCGACAGTCATTCGAATTCCCAATCGATGTCTCCCTGGCGACATCAACCTCTGTCTTCCTCACGACATCAACTTCCATTGGGGCTAGCTCATCTGAGTTTCCCAGTACCAATCCCTCGAGCGGGGCTGTGTCTGTATAGTCATTCTCATAGGGGGAAGACCCTTCTGAGTTCGAGTGAACTCGAATGTAGAGGTTGGGCGACCTTGTAAAGGCCACAAGTAAAACAGGGTTTGGAGGCGCAGTAGGGTCCTGGCTAGGGAAATGACTCATACATGGTTTCTCGATGCCAATAGCTTGCATTAAGTTGGATCCATATTGGTCGCGTATGCCAAGGCTAGCTTCCATGGTTGTATTTTTTCCAGGGCTTAGGTTGTTGGGATATTCCACTGGAGCAGGTAGGCAGGTGTCAATAATGAGCCAAGAATTGGGTTTGTCCAGGAAAGGTCAAGATCTATAGCTATGGGCCCAAAAAAGACCTCAGCCCATTGTCTCCCGTTGACCTCAAACTCTTTGTCCGTAAGTGAACCCACTTGCTCTGGAAATACTGTTGAAAAGAGTGAATAGGCCATGTCTAAAAAATGACGCTATGCAGTATATCCTTGTTGTCCAGCTGTACTTTGTTGGGAGCAGGTGTCAAGCTTACAAGGGGTCTGGGAGGTCGTGTTTGCCACACCATCATTCCCCGGAGGACCAGTAGATTCTAGTGACAGCACCATTGTTCCCGGCGAGGCGCTCTGAACAGAAAAAAAAAAACTCCTCATCGTCCATTAATGATCCATGAGAATTCATAGAATTTTCTGAAGTATGCTCTAAACCTTGTGGGTTTTGTCCACTATTCCAGGAGTCCGGTTGATGCTGGAAAAACATGCCAGCTATAGGGTTAGAGTTATTGACAGAGTTGTGTTGGTCTATGTATATATGGCTTGTCCTATTCCAGCTGGTATTAGCAAAAGCGCGAATTTGGCAGGAATAAAGTGGTCGATGAGTTTAGTGTAATAACAGTTCAGAGGGGAGATTAGCATGTCTGCTAGTCACCAATTCGACCTTCTACTGAGCTTTGGAGAGAGTATTAGTGCAATCCTCGTTTACATGACCCACCATTCCACAGTGGTAACATATGCAAAAAAGTTTGTCATATGCTGCCCAAACCCAGGTCCCGTGTTCCCCTACAGTGGGAACGAAAGCGCCGGCAACCAACGGTTTGTCGAGGACAATCCTAACAAGAACGCGAAAGTAATCTCGTCAATTCTGCCTAGTAGGTGACCAATCCACAGCTAAGACTTCTCCAAAGAACTTACCGACTTGCCCCGCAATTCCGTAGTAGAACATTTCTGTCGGTATGTTATTAACACGAACCCATATATCAACAATTGAGAAATTTAGCTGGGATAAACTTTGAAAGGGAGTCCATCGAACTAGAACTAACAGGGCACCATGAACGTTCCATGGCCCCTTAAACAAAAGACATTCCATATCTAAAACATCAGAGAAGTGGAACGCCAAAAGTTCCCCAATTGCTTCCACGTCAATAGACCTCCTGAGTTTCCAGAATTGATTGACAATTCGTTGCATAAGCGCCCAGGTGAAGATACATGAATCCACAACTTTGCCTATGAGTGTGTTGGCCCATCGCTTCAATTGTATACGCAGAAGGTCCGGGTCAATTGGGATTAGATGCCCACAGCGCTCTATGGCAAGTTCTTCGTAGATGTTGGTTGGATGACTCGAGACTTGACGAAGCCATGGCAGTATGAAGCAGATCGTGCAAAAAACGGAGTTGACCTAATTTGGTTTTTCGGACATAGAGAGACTCAGGAAATGAAGACTCTCATTTTTGCTTCAGCGATTGGCAGTAATTTTTACAAATTAAAATTTATCAAAAGATAGAACTAAAGTAAAATTTAAAAGGCAAGTTTGATGCAATAATAATATTTTGCTAATTTATGTTTGGATATGTACGACTAACTTATTTTCTAAAATTCAAGATTTATTTTACTAAATATAACAATAAAATACATATCCGTAGTGTTTTTTTTTTTTCCGATGACGATGACTCGTATGTATTGATCTTTATTCTCAAATAAGCACCTCCAAAGCCAATTCATCCCCACCATCGCAACACCACCACCACCACCACATTATCATAGCCACACCACAGTACAATAACCATTGTCACGGGCCCAAAACCGTTACCATCACCACAAAACGAAACCAATATCCACCCTTCTTTACAATCACTATTGCGTGCAACCACCACCACGTTTATTCGATTGGTCCTCCAAAACAGGGACTTCCTTAAAGGGGGCATAACAGAGGAGAATATCTGCCTCTTCCTCTTCAGGGATCTAGAGGGAGAAATTGTGTAGAGAGCGAAACATAAAAATATGTAGCGTATGCATGTGTTGTTGTCAAGGATCTGACCCAACGAAACCTCAAGATCAAAATCAAGCTGAGGCCTGCAATCCCAAAAGATAAATCAATGGAAGTTGAAGCAAAGAAAGATGAAGACAGATTAACAGAAAGGAATTCATAGGCGCGTAAAGAGGAGTTGAGGAAAGAGAAGAAGACAAGAAGCGGGTGAAGACACAATCAGCCGACTGAAGTAATGGCGCGTGTTAAGTCTAGTATTAAAAAGCCAAATCTCTGTCTTATGGCTTAACAAATAAATTAGTTAGATAGCTGTTAAGTCAATATCTGGCTTTTTCTTTTATTTTTATTTCCTCTTTCAGTTAGAACAAACCCGAGAGAAAGGGGAAACAATTGTACCTCTTTAGTATATTATGTACTGGAGCTGTAATTGAAAGCCAAATATAGAATCCAAGAAGAATTCATCTTCATTTCTCTCTCTCTGGCCTTTGGTTCTCTGTTTCCTTTCTCAGTTCATATATTTTTACCAAATCAATTCCAAAAATTCTCCATAAATTTACCAGCAAACTTGGGTCCATTACAAATTGGTATCCAGAGCCAGTGTTTGGATCTGCAAACACCATAATTTCACCATGGGTTACAACACTAGACAATTCAACAAACAACAATTGGACGAACATGTTAGCCTGATGGAAGCACAGTTCGCAGACCATTTTTGGGCAATAGATGAACAAGTAGCTAAGGTAAAGGAATCCATCTCTGATCTGCCTAACCTCAAAACATATATTGATCGGATGAAAGAAGACTTTCCAGCGATGAGGCAGACACTCATTGAGCTGCAAACCATGATGATACAATTAGTGGAAGGAAGAGGAAATGGTGAAGAAGGCTGGAAAAGGTCAAAAGGAGAAAGCTCAGATGCTAGACAGTCCAAGCTGGGCAAAGGAGTGGAGGGATTTCTCAGAGACTATTTCCAGTACACTAATGGTAATTTCTCTTAAAAAATGCCTAAGCTAGAATTTCCTAAATTCAATCGTGAAGATTGTTATGGATGTATAAGGAAAGCTGAAAGGTATTTCAAATTTAATCCAATGGAAGAAGACATCAAGGTTAATTTTGCTTCAGTGCATTTCAAAGCACAAGCTGAATATTGGTTTGGCACTTATATTAAGTCCAAGGGCAAGGTCATGTGGAATACATTTGTAAGAGATCTGACTGCTAGGTTTGCCAAACTTTTCAAAGAGAGTGTGATTGGTGAGTTTCACAAGTTGAGGCAAGCTGGAACTGTAGAGCAATACTACAATGAGTTTGAAACTCTCAGATCTATAATGGCTAATGAAGGATGCATGTTTGATGAAAGTTATTTTATACATAGCTTTGTGAGTGGATTGAGGGATGAAATCAGGCTCGAAGTAGAAAAGTTTGAGCTGTTTGATTTATCTCGAGCCATTTATCTTGCCAGGAAGCAGGAGGCAAGTTTTGAATAATACATGGCACACCCCCAGAGCAAATTTGAAGCCTAATCTCACCAACCAGTTACCAAACTCTCACCTGCAGAGAACCCCACAACCTAACAATACTTATATACCCAAATCCATTCCAGGTTTACCTATTTCAACCTTTGCACCACAGCCACAACCTCCAACCAAATCTCTTCTACCTACTCCCAACACCCCTACCAAAAGTTCCCTAGAACCTATTTTGATGATAGGAGGAAGAGGGGCCTTTGTTATTGGTGTGAAGAAAATTTTAGCCCCTCCCATGTGTGCAAGAACAAGCAGATTTCTATGCTTATTGTTGATGAGGAAGAAATGTTAGAGGAACCCCCACCAATATATGATAAGGAGCCTGTGAGTAAAGATGAGACCCCAGAAGACAGACAAGAAAGGGTTGAGATAACAGTCAATGCTATGACTGGGAACTCAACACAGGGCACTTTCAGAATATGGGGAAAAAAGGGAAACTAAACCTTCTCAATTCTAATAGACACTGGCTCCACCCATAATTTCATAGATCCAACCACTGCCAAGAAACTAAAGTGTACAGTGATACCTTCCCCACTTATGGCTGTGATGATTGCAGATGGAAATAGAGTCACGAGTGACTCAGTTTGTGAAGACTTTTGTAGGACTATGTAGGGACACAACTTTACTAGCAGCATGAAGCTACTACCCTTAGGTGGCTGTGACTGTGTCCTAGGGCTTCAGTGGTTAAAGGAGATGGGGCAGGTTTAGTTTGATTTCAAGGAGATGACCATGACTTTGGTAAGTGAAGGGAAGCAGCTAACATTTAATGGAGAAGATGGCCAAGCTGAGCTTAAACTCATTTCAGCACATGCAATGTACAAATATTTGGCAAATCACCCTGGTTCACTTTATGGTCAGGTATTTACTCTTACTTCTATACTTACCAATGACCCCACTGAACCCCAGTTAGTTGCCCTATTACATGATTTTGAGGATGTATTTGAAACGCCAAAAGGACTACCACTCCCTAGACCCCAAGACCATCATATAGCCCTCATTCCAAACACTCAACCAGTGAACATCAAACCTTATAGGGTACCCATGCTCAAAAAATAGAGATTGAAAAAATTGTACATGAATTGTTAGAATCTTGAGTCATTCAACCCAGCACTTCTCCATTTGGGAGTCCAGTTCTTTTGGTAAAGAAGAAAGATGGGACATGGAGGATGTGTGTTGATTATAAGGGTTGAATAAACTGACCATAAAGAACAAATTTCCAATACCTGTTGTAGATGACCTACTAGATGAGCTCAATTGGGCACAAGTGTTCACCAAGCTTGATTTAAGGAGCGGGTACCATCAAGTCAGAGTGTGCCCTGAGGATGTCCATAAGACAACCTTCTCAACCCATTTCAGGCATTAAGAATTTAGAGTTATTCCTTTTGGCTTAACCAACGCACCTGCAACCTTTCAATGTATCATGAATGATGTTTTCAAGCCATTTTTAAGGAAGTTTGTGCTGGTGTTCTTCGACGATATTCTTATCTACAATAAGAATTACCAAGAGCACATGGAACACCTTAGTGTTGCAAGTCTTAAGACAACACCAACTTTATTTGAAAAAGACCAAATGCTCCTTTACATTGGCTAGTGTGGAGTATTTAGGCCATATCATATCTCAAGAAGGAGTAGCAGCAGATCCCCAAAAGATAACTGCTATGACAAACTGGCCAATTCTAAAAACACTCAAGCAACTCAGGGGATTCCTAGGCTTAACAGGCTATTACAAGAAGTTCATACCTAATTATGGACTCCTGAGTAAGCCTTTAACCAGATTGCTACAGAAAAACAACTTTAAATGGACTACAGAAGCTACAGCGGCCTTTCATGACCTCAAGGCAGCTATGACCAGTGCCAAGGTATTGGCATTACCAAATTTTAACATCCATTTTGAAGTGGAAGTTGATGCAAGTGATCAAGGAATGGGAGCTGTATTAGATCAAGAAGGAAGACCCCTAGCATTCTTTAGCAAAGCTTTTGGAGTTAAAGCTCAAGCCATGTCCACATATGAAAAAGAACTTGTAGCCTTAGTGCAAGCCATAATACACTGGCACACCTACCTCAGCCTACAATATTTCATTGTTAAGACTGACCATTGCAGTCTTAAATACCTACTTGGTCAAAGGGTGACCTCCTTATTGCAACAAAAGTGTTTATCAAAATTACTTGGTTTCAGGGCAGGTAAGGACAACGGTGCAGCTGATGCTTTATCAAGAGTCCAACATGAAGAGGAAAGGGATGGTTAGTGCAATGGAATTTCAAGTGTAACTCCATTGTGGATGACTGAAATCATAAATAGTTATAAAGGAGATCCTTTCATTTCAGACCAGCTCCAACGGTTGACTCTTGACCCTTATGCTACCTCTGAATATACCTACCAGCAAGGGGTGTTGAAATATAGAGGAAAAATCTGTATTGGATCCACAGGGGACCTCGGGACACAGATTCTAAGGGTACTCCATTCATCATCTTTGGGGGGCACTCAGGTGGCACAGCTACTTACAAAAGAGTGACAACTTTGTTTTATTGGCCAAACCTCAAGGCTGAGGTCAAGCTATGGGTGAGGCATTGTGATACCTGCCAAATGAGTAAGCATGAGCATAGTCCCTATCCTGGATTGCTACAACCTTTGGATATACCTCACCAACCTTGGAGTTGTATTTCAATGGACTTTATTGAGGGTTTGCCTACATCTGAGGGCAAGGAAATCATCATGGTGGTTGTTGATAGGATGAGTAAATTAGCTCATTTTATTGCACTTACTCATCCACATACTGCTCAAGGGGTTGCACAAGCTTATTTTGATCAGATCTTCAAATTGCATGGCTACCTAATAGCATTGTCACTGACAGAGAAAGTGTATTCCTCAGCAATTTCTGGACCAAACTCTTTACCCTGTTAGGAACACAACTCCATCTTAGTACTTCATACCATCCACAGAGTGATGGTCAAATAGAGAGGGTAAACCAGTGCCTAGAAACCTATCTCAGATGTTTCTGTGGAAACAAGCCAATGACTTGGAGCAAGTGGCTGACACTTGCTGAATATTGGTACGACACTAGTCACCATACCTCTATTAATATGACCCCATTCGAAGCTACCTATGGGTATCCACCTAAGGTACTGAACCTGGGAACACATGAATCAACAAAATCTTGCACCTGTTGACAATTACCTAGTTGAGAGTCTTGAGCATCTTTAAGGAAAATTTGGTAAATGCGCAGGCTAGAATGAAGTTCTATGCCGATAAAAAACAAGTGGAGAAAAATTTTGAAGTAGGAGATCTGGTCTATCTCAAGCTCCAACCATATAGGCAGAGCAACTTGTCTTTGAGGAAGGACTTAAAATTGGCTTCAAAATACTATGGCTCCTACAGAGTCCTTGCTAAGATTGGTACAGTGTCATACAAACTCGAGCTGCCTTCTCACTCAGTATTTCATGTTTCTTTACTTAAGAAAACATTGGGGCAACAAGACACTGTCACAGATCAACTGCCACCTACAAATTATGAAAATCAGGTCCAGTCAGAACCTGCTGGCATACTTGATAGGAGGATGATTAAACGGGGAAACGAGTGTGTTTCACAAGTGCTTGTTCGCTGGGAAAACATGTATGAGGAAGAAGCCACATGGGAAGACTGGGAAACTGTCAAACAGAAGTTTCCTAATTGTGCTCGTCAAGAGGAAGAAGGTTTTGAAGGAGAAGGGAGTGTCAGGGATCTGACCCAATGAAACCTCAAGATCAAAATCAAGTTGAGGCCTGCAATCCCAAAAGATAAATCAATGGAAGTTGAAGCAAAGAAAGATGAAGATAGATTAACAGAAAAAGAAGTCATAGGCGCGTGAAGAGGAGTTGAGGAAAGAGAAGAAGACAAGAGGCGCGTGAAGACAAAATCAGCCGACTGAAGTAATGGCGCGTGAACACCAGTCACTCGTCATTTCCAAGGAAGAGTTCTATTTTGGCGTAGTTAATGGAGGGTGTTAAGTCTAGTATTAAAAGCCAAATCTCTGTCTTATGACTTAACAAATAAATTAGTTAGATAGCCGTTAAGTCAATATCTGGTATTTTCTTTTATTTTTATTTCCTCTTTCGGTTAGAAAAAATCGGAGAGAAAGTGGAAACAGTTGTACCTCTTGAGTATATTATGTACTGGAACTGCAATTGAAGGCCAGATATAGAATCCAAGAAGAATTCATCTCCATTTCTCTCTCTCTCTCTCTGGACTTTGGTTTCTGTTTCCTTTCTCAGTTCATATATTTTTACCAAATTCTCCGTAAATTAACCAGCAAACTTGGGTCCATTACAGTTGTAGACTTTCTTCGGGAATTCCCCCAAGGCGACACGATTCCTGGCTTTCTTTGATTCGAGTGAGTGTTCTTGTCATTAATCTGACAAATTGACTATCTGGGTTTTCATGATTTTGCACTTTGCAACCTGGGTCGGTTTTGGATTCACTAAAGGAAGAGAGAAGCGAGAAGAAACAGGCCACGACGCGAAGAATCGTACTCCGGCAGCCGGCGGTTGACCGTGGCAACCGCTGCTGACGAGCCAGAACACGTCCTCGCGCGGGAGCGGTTGCGGTTCGCGGCGCCGCCGTGTGCTCTGCTGCCCCTGCGGAATTGTGAACCTGCTGGTACTGGCGGTGTAAAAGCTGCGGGCGGGACTGTGCCGTAGTGCGGCAGGCTGATGAGAAGGGGCTGCTGCAGCAAGTGAAGGGAGCAGTCACAAGAGGGTGCGAGAGGGAAACAAACAGTTGACTTTCAGGAGATTTTTAGCTTCAAAGTCGACTGTTTGTTTACATATTCTCCTTTATTATTCATATCCCCAATCCATCGACCAAATCCTTCTTAGATATTAGGTGATATTGGTTGTTGTGGGTTATGGATCATCTATATTCTTAGCATGAGGTAGCAATGGGGTTATGAGTTCCTTCTTGGTAATATATGTGCAGAATGTTTTTATCACCCCGTAGTAGTAGTCTTAAATTGAGATACGAGAAGATGAACTACTATGTCGAAAATTAAGGTTATGGCGTGTGCCGCTGATAGTGCACATTCTTATGGCCAGTCTGTCTCGCTTGAAAACCTCCTGCCTGGGGACCTTTCAATGCTAGGAACAATCACCATCTCTCTTTTCTACGATATACAAGAATGTGGAGCGCCCATGCTTGGATTTCAGAAGGCCGGTGACCCTTTTATGCAAACTGGAATGGATAGATCTCGTCTACGATCACCACCGGGTGTCTTGCAGCTAAAAGAAAATTTATTTCTTAAAAGAGGCGAGAACGAACTAGAGCAGAATGTAACGTACTAAATCTCGACCTTAGCGTTGAAGGGACTCCCTTCTCTGTTAAGCTTGTCTACTCGTTCAATTTGTCCAGGTAGGGCAGAGAGAGCTTCCATCCCATTGGGTGTCCTAGTTGCACTTCAAGAAGACAAATTTAGTGAGTGTGAACTGAACCTTTATTTTTCTAAGGTGAGGAGAACAAATATTGGAAAGCTAATTAGTGTCTTAATGATCTTACTCGGTCTTGGTTCAACATCAAAGTGCTGCCTTTTGGTTTAGCGGGAAACCTATAAAAAGATTTAGGTGCTCGTACATATCTTATCAACTTCATTCCTCTCTGATCCTAAACTTGCGCCTCCCTACGCCCTTCTTGTTTCGTCACTTCGCTCTTATACCAAATGAGCAGAGGACCATGTACTTGGACCAGAATCTCGTCCAAAAGAAGAAGATCTAGAGTCAACTTTTCATCCGATGCTCTCGCATGCTATCAACGCTACACGATCCTAGGAAGGAAAGTAGGCTTGGCGTAGCCGAACACTTGGTGCTATAAAGAAAAAATCCTGATAAACAATCACGCTCTTGGCTCGAACTTGAGGACCTATAGCTGGCAGGTTGGCAATCTCCCCAAAAAATGAGTAAAGAATGAGGAGAACAACGATCATGTAAGACATTGAGGACTTCAAAAGTCTAGCATATCCTTTTCGCTATTAAGACATGAGAAGGACTCAGCTTGCGGTGCCATCGACTATCAAAGATTTGCTCTCGGCTAACTTGAAGAGTTGGTTTTGATTTGGAAATTTTTATCCGTCAAAATGATAATAAACTTTTCATTCATGTTTATCAACATGTCCTTTCTTTTCTTTTCTTTTCTTTTTTGACAAATCATGGCTAATTATATCTGCACTTACAGAAAAGCTAATCGCTTGAACTGCTTCGCGGGGCTGTAATTTGTAAAATCTTTTTTTTTTTTAGCGAAACCATCCAAGTACAGTACACAACCAGTTCCTTTTTCATCCATCAACAAAAAGAGGAGGTAAGGATGCTAAAGGAACCGGTTGCTCAACTCTGGTTGCTCAACTTTGGTTTGAGCGTCTATGATTGTACCATTGTGATCCCATAAAATTGCCGCTTGGATAGATCTGGTTGCCTGAGTTGCTGCATCAAAGCTGACTTTGTACCAATAAGGAGGTGGTGGATTCCCCGCCATAATGGAATTGAGTTGATTCGAAGGAGGGAAGAAAGCTGCTAAATATCGGTTAAAACAGCAGAGTACTCTTTTTGCAGTTGCCTCTAAATCAAACTCAATATTTTGAAAGACTTTTTGATTTTGGCTCAACCAAACCTGTTCCATAACTGTGGTAGCAAATAAAGTGTATCTTCCTTCGGTGTCATTTCCATCAGAAACTGGAATGTGCGGAGATATAACGAAATCCAGCCAGGAGGAGGGATTTAGGTTTGGTTGTGAAGATGATATAATAGATGGAGGACGGAAATTATCCGGAGATACCATCCAGAAGGCTTATTGAATGCCAGAGATTCCTCAGCCATATCACAGAGCGGGCATGATGTATCAATAATATCTTGAGTCTATTCCAAGCAATCCGCCATAGAAAAATATTCTGGCATTCTCCAAGTTTTGTACGCCACAGGAGTTTCCAAGAAATTTGGGATCGCTACTGCTTGTTTGGAACCTATTTGAGTTGGCACTTAAGTACGTAGATTTGGCCGAAAATTTTCCGATTTTCGAGGGTGTCCAGGCTAGGAAATCCTAGGGTTTTGAGTTGGAAATTCTGATTTTGAGAATTTCCCTGATGGTATCATCGGAAAAAAAGCCATGAAGTTTCAAAAGGTTCCAGGCACACGTAACCAGATCAATAAAATCAGAGACTTTGGAATTACCTGGAGATGAGGCAGCCACAATTAAGGGTTTAAAATCGTGCATAGTAGGAATCCAGGGTTCTTTGCAACAATCTATGCTCCTTCTATCTCCTACAACATAGCATGTTCCTTTTTTGAGAAGAGGAATGCTGGAACAGATACCCTTCCACAGCCATGATGCTGTTTTTGGAGGGTTGTGCTCCAAAAAAGGCTTGCCTTTTAAGTATTTTGCCTGTATAATATGTGCCCAAAGCTTCCAAGGTTCAGTAACCATTATCCACCCCAGCTTGGCAATCAGAGCTTTGTTGAAGTCCTTCATGAGCTTAAAACCCATCCCTCCATTAATTTTTGGTTCACACATGGATATCCATGCTTTTGTGCACATACCATGATTCTGGGAGTCCCTGTGCCCCCACCAGAATTTTCTCAACACTCTATCAATGCCTTCACAGATTCGGCGGGAAGCGCAAAGGTAGACATTGTTTATGTCGGAATCGCCATCGATACAGCCTTTATTAGCGTGCCTCTTCCCACAAGAGAGAGACATTTTGTTTTCCACCCGCACAGACGCTGCTTGATTCTCTCTGTAATTGCTGCAAAGAGGTGCTCCTTGTTTTGGTTTGTAAACATCGGCAATCCCAAATACTTGTCATTCAGAGGGGCTTTTCCAATTTGTTATACACTGCAAAGTTCTCTACTGATCCTTGGTATCACATTTTTGGTGAAGAAAATCCTTGATTTACTGAGATTGATTTTTTGTCCAGACCAGTCTTCATATTTTTTGAGGCATTTGATGGTTGCTTCTGCTTCAGATTTATTTGCCCTGCAAAAAATAATTAAATCATCAGCAAAAAGCAGGTGCGACATTGCTGGGTTGCCTATGCTTGCTTTAATGCCGTGGAGAGAGTTTTGGTTTTCTTCACAAAGTATTAGACGAGTCAAAACTTCAGCTCCCAAGATGAATAAGAACGGTGATAAGGGATCGCCCTGGCGAATTCCTCTGCCTGGCTTAAAAAAATCAACAGGGGCTCCATTTATGAGAGTTGAGAAAGAAGTGGTACTTATGCACTTCTCAACCCATCCTATCCATTTCGGATGAAACCCAAAGTTTTTCGAAACTAGCAGAATAAAAGGCCATTCCATCTTATCGTATGCCTTTTCCATGTCAATTTTGATTGCCATAAGTCGATGTTTCCCTTTCTTATTTCTCATGGTATGCCACAATTCCTGGACTAGCAAGTTGTTGTCATTAATCAGACGGTTTGGGACAAAAGCAGCTTGTAAAGGGGAGATAAGAGCATGAAGATTATATTTAATTCTGGAGGCCATGATCTTGGAGATGATTTTGTAAGAGAGATTACATAGGCTGATGGGTCTATACTGAGTCACCGAAGTGGGGCTTTCCATTTTGGGAATGAAAACAATGTGAGAGTGGTTTTGTTCCCTTAAAAGATGGCCTGAATGAAAGAAAGCTAGAACACTGTTGATAACATCTGACTTGACGATCTTCCAAAAGGTTTTGTAGAACAGAGCATTCATCCCATCGGGGTCTAGTGCCTTATGGGATCCCATTTGGTTAAGGGCTTGGGTTATCTCCTCCACAGAAGGAATAGAGCATAACATTTGATTGTCAGTATCCGAGATTGAGGCTTGAATTAAGTTTTCAAGGTTCGGGGGAATGAAAGGCTTTGATGAGGTAAAGACTTGAGTGAAATGCTCAGTGAAACATTTGCCTATACGCTTCCTGTCAGTGATCCAATTTCCCTCATGTTTGATATAATCCAGAGCATTACGTCTTCTGCGAATGACGGTTGTGAGATGGAAGTACCTCATGTTAATGTCTCCAGATATCTTTCAGTGTCTCGACTTATCCCACCATATGGCCTCTTCTCTTTTTAATTCCTCATCCAGAGCTACTTGAACATGTCCTTTCAATAAACAGCAATAAGCACTTTGCTGAGTGTATTTCAAGAAAAATCAGCTAGATCATCGCACGCTTAGGTGACCATCTCATAATGCCATTACCTTAAGTAGCAATATGTGCTTGCAACTTTATCACGAGTCTCGGCATACCAATGGCTATCGCAATATCTACCTTGTCACTAAGTAATCATAATGTGCACGTGCCAAGAAATTATGAGAAAGCATGGTAAGAGGCTACGAAAACCGTACTTAAAATAGCTCAAACGTGAGTTAGGAGCAGCAATGGTCCTCATCAAAGCAAAGGATGAGACATGTAGCCAACAAGCACAATTTTATCTTTTATAAAACAATGGGGAGGAGGGGAATGAAACCATGCATCTGTGGCGAAGTAATACGACCCATTTGCCAACTTTGATGAAACCTTAGGTTCGCAATGACACAACCAGAGAAGGAGTTCTCTTTGGCAAATACTAATTTCATAAGTCCGATACCCTCCAAGGTGGCTTAATGCATAGCCACACAATTTGAACGGAAGTAGTTGCTTATAGCTCTTAAGAAGTTTGATTGGAAAATAATTATCCATCGAAATGATAATAAACTTTTGATTCATGTCTGCCAACATATCCTTAAAATAAACAGCAGTAAACTCGACGATGGGCGTATTTCAAGAAAAATAAGCTAGATCATCACAAGCTTAGGTACCCATCCCATAACATCATGACCTTAAGCAGAAATATGTGCTTGCAACTTCATCGCAACTGTTGGCATACCGATGGCTATTCCAGCATCTACCTTGTCACTAAGTAATTTTTGGTAGATTACGCAAATTGGGGGCGGCACTCAACCTATCGGTCGAGTTTCTTGATCCATTTGCTGTTCACCGCTCAGTCCCAAATATTATGTAATTCTTAATTTGAGTAAATTTAGCTGCAGTACTTTGGCTATAATCCATGCAGACAAGTTGATAAAAGGGTTCTGGCTTCCAAACGTATATATAAAAGTAAGATTACTTTTCTTTGTTGTATAACTTTTGTGTTTGTGTTCCTACAACATGACTTTGTTAAACTTAATTTATGGTATAGAAAATGAAACATTAGTAGCAAAATAAACGTATGAAGTGCAGATGAGCAAGTAAAAGAGAATCAGATCATCTTATTTACCTCTTTCTTACGAGATTCCATTTTGCTTTGTAGTCCTATTGCCACCCAAGGTGAAAGTGAGCTAAAATTGTTATTGTGCTTACAATCATATGTGCATTACATACATATAATCTTGCACGATATTAAATGTGAAAAGCATTGTAACATGACGGAACATAAGAGTGCTAACATTTTGGGCGACCTGGGTTCGAATCCCGTCCTAAGCATTTCCTAGTATGAGCTTTTTCCAAGAGAAGGGGGACTATCTTAGATCGCGATAAACATTCGCAAAATATGACAATAACTCTCACATGTTTCAATTCATCGAGAAAATTGTTATTATATCTGGGGATAGTCCCCTTTATATAGCTGTAGATAAAGACTCCTAGTGGGACTGGGCCTTGGGGCAAATCTGTTAGTGCTAGTGTCCAACATGAAAAATCTAAATAGAGTTTTTCGAGATGATTGAATTTTTTTTTCTTTTAGGAAAATAGATATTTTATGTCATATATATTACCATTAGAATGTTACTCTCCTTTATGAAGCATACCAGCTGCATGCCAATTCCGGGATGACTATTAATGACGTCCAAGACTTGTTAACGTCATATTCTCTCAAAACCTTACTCTGAAAATACTTAGTACTCTGAAAATACTTAGTAGCATGCATGATTCATGTTGCATATAAATCTGTTTACAATAATTTTTGGAGCAAAATTGCACTTTCTTACACAAAATTAACAAAAGAACTAGTGGCTCGATGGAATAGGTTTCACGGCATACAACCTCCAAGATTAGACTATAATCTTAACTCCTGTTTGAGCGTACATGCAACAGAGTCTCACGAACGACCCTCTTGACTGTCCTCTTCCATGACTCAATTAATATCGAAATATATTGACACTAAAATTAATATAGTGTATAACATAATTTTAGACTAACTGTATGTGTGCTTCGGGTGTGTGAAGCAAGAGTGTGCTTGTGTATTAGTGATGTTATGTATTTGTGATATTGTGTGTTGTTGTGATGGTCGAATGACCTTTATATAGGGGACGTGAGATGATTTTCTTAGAGGCAAAGCAATGAAAAACAAAGGAATAGAAAGGTGGCATGTTGCCATTTTCCACCAGCCGAAAAACCGAGAAAAACAACAGGGGCATGCAATAGCCCATGCCTGCTTTAGCAAGCTTCCTTTTTGAAAAAGAGAAAGGGGTGGGCCCCATAGCCCATACATGTGTTCTGCAAACAATAAAATACAACAATTCCCCACATGTTTCAAAACACATACTCAATAAAGAAAGAGGATACGAGAAATTATGCATCGGGGAGGTATCACGCAGATTTGAACCTTTCCTAGGATAAATGAGCAGGAATTCACTGAAATACGGTGGTAAAGCGAACACTCTTTTAACCAGATTTCGTTCTTATAAAGTGCGCATACTCACCACCCACATTATATCTCTAGTCAGGGTCATTCAAGCGGATTGACACTAAATAGCCGTGCATCGTGCCCAGATTTTCATGTGTGCTCTAGCAACATACCCAAGTCCCATAGAGGCGGCTCAACCTCACACACATATAGATGGTATCCATCAAGGAATGTGCTGCAGCTAAACGCCCCATCGCAATAATTAGGGACTATGGACCCATTAACAACTATACTTATCCTCACACACTGCAGTGGTCACTGTCATACACCATAGAGATAGACTCTTCTCTTAAGGAACTCCCGCCTTAGAGGATATACACAAAGCGACAGTACCCAACGGACTCCATGACTTCGTTATTGCCTATTGAACCTCCTTCACGGGATCACCGATCACAGAGGTTAGATATCCGTCACTTTGGCTCTAAATTTGGGTAAATTCTTATCCCCCTCGATGCGTCCATCACTAGGTTTCCCCCTAGTGGTTTTAGTCAGAGGATTGGAAAAGTTCCTTGCTGACCTCACAAAATTTATAGATACGATACCGTTCTCAATTAGCTGCCTCACAGTAGCATGTCTCATCTGGATGTGACGACTCTTCCATTATATTTTGCTTTTAGCTTGAGTAATGGCAGTTTGGCAATCACAATGCATCACCACAGGTGGACTGGGTTTACCCCCACACAGGTATATCAATTAGAAAACTTCTGAGCTACTCTGCTTCAGAACACGCCTTTTCTAAAGCAATCAACTCTGATTCCATGGTGGATTTAGCGAATAATTGTCTGCTTCGATGACTTCCAAGAGACCGCTCCTCCAACTAGTAGGACCACATATCCACTAGTGGGCTTCAACTCATCTGAATATAAAATTCAGTTAGCATCACAATAACTTTCAAAAGCATAAGGATGACCACGATATATTAGTCTATAATCAATGGTGCCTTTCCAATATCTCAACAACCTGTATATTGCATTCCAATGTTCCTTACTAGGATTTATGAGTATATCTAATCATTCTACCAACTGCATATGCAATATCAAGACGAGTATGATTCATAAAAAATATTAGGCTACCAATTATTTGTACATACTTATTTTGTGACACACTGTCACCACAATTTTTTACAAGGTGTATTTTTGCATCATAAAGTTAAGATAAACATGTACAGTCATAATGCTCATATTTTATAGCATGTTCTCAACACAGTGTGACTGTGATAATGTGATGGAATCATCATGCCTCAATATTTTGATTCCGAAAATAACATTAGCTTCAGCCATGTCTTTCGTGTCAAATTTAGATGCTAAAAATCTCTTAGTAGTATGCATAATATAAATGCTTGTTCCAAATATAAGCAGATCATCAACGTACAAGTAAATAATGATAACGTTATCATTAACACATTTATAATATATACACTTATCAGCATTGTTATTAGAAATTCCTTTAGATATCATCACGCTATCAAATTTCTCATGCCATTATTTAGGAGCTTGTTTCAATCCATATAAGGATTTAACCAACTTACACACTTTATTTTCTTGTCCGGGGACCACATATCCCTCATGTTGCTCCATGTATATTTCTTCTTCTAAATCACCATTTAAAAAAGCCGTTTTAACATCAATTTAATGCACGACAAGTTTATATATGGATGCAATAGCAAATAATATTCTAATAGATGTAATTCTAGTAACAAAAGAGTATATATCAAAATAATCAACATTGTGCTTTTGCTTATAGCCTTAGCCACTATTCGTGCCTTCTATTTCTCAATAGAACCATTTGGTTTCAACTTTTTCTTAAAGAACCATTTGCAGCCAATAGGTCTAGTCTTATAAGGCAAATCTACAAGTCCCCAAGTATGATTAGACATGATAAAATCTAATTCATTATTGATAGCTTCTCTCCAAAAAGGTGCATCTATAGAAACTATAGCATCATGATATGACAACGGTTCATCATTAACAAGATAAATATAATAATCATCACTCAAAATTGGTTTTGGTTCTTATTCACTTGCTCCTTCTTAATTCTGGAGTTTAATCAGTAGGATTATCAGAGCTAGCATGCTCTTTAATAACTCCAGGGACTTTATTTTTCATAGGAAAGATATTCTCAAAGAAAGAATCATCTTTAGATTTAATAATAGTATTGGCTTCCATGACATCACTCGTAATGACAAGAAATCTATATGCAATACTATTAGACGCATAACCAATAATCACGCAATCACAAGTTCGAGAACCCAATTTTCTCTTTTTAGGCTCAGGTAACATAACATTTGCCAGGCACCCCCACACTTTCAAGTACTCCAAGTTAGGAGTGCGACCATTCCAAATTTGATAAGACGTTTTACCATTTTTTTATGGGATACTCTATTTTGTACATGACAGACTGAGAGAATGGCTTCCCCTCACAGCTTGACAGGTAGGCCAGAACGAACAAGCATAGCATTCATCATTTCTTTTAAAGTTCTATTTTTTCTCTCAGCAATTCCATTTGATTCATGTAAATAAGGTAGAATTACTTTATGAATAATTTCATTTTGCAAACAAAAATCATCAAACGGATTAGAGTCATATTCACCACCTCTATCTGTTCTAAGCCTTTTAATTTTCTTATCCTTCTAATTTTCAACTTTAACTTTATAGTTCATGAGCATTTCAAGAGCTTCGCTTTTCATTCTTAACAAATAGAGTCTAGTGAATACAATCGTCAACAAAGATCACAGAAAACCTGTGACCACCTCTGGTCATGGTTTATTTTAAATCACCTAAATTAATGTGAATTAAATCAAAGGATTCGCTTTCTCTTGAGATAGATTTACATGTTTTCTTGGTAATTTTAGTTTCAGCACATATTTCATAGCTGTCTATGTTAGACTCTTTAAAATTGGAGATTAAACCCATCTCTTTCATTTTCTTTATGTACGCATAATTCACGTCTCCAAGTCTACCATGCTGCACATCAGCAGAATCAATCAAGTAAGTAAAAGAAGACGATGCATTCTCATTCAACAATTCACTAACATTAAGTACACAAAGACCTTGGTCCAGATACCCCTTACCGACAATGACATCATTTTTTGTCAGAGTCACAATACCTCTATCGAGCAGAGTCTTGATGCCAGCCTTACCGAGTAGTTGTACTGACATAAGGTTGTGCTTAATTATTGGCACATGGAATACATCGGGCGGTGAAAGTGTTTTACAAGAAGTGAGTTTGAGAATTACCTTCCCTTTTCCCACAATTGGTATGGACCGATTGTCCCCAACGTACATGCATTATATACCTTCCCATACATTTATGTAGGAGATTAACACATCTCGGTTGGCACATATGTGCCTAGTGGCACCTGAGTCTGAAACCCATCATTTCACTTCCGTAACCAAGTCACTTTTGAAACAACAGCTGCAATGATATCATCATCTGCTTCAACCATGTTTGTTCTCGGCTTTGGTGGAGCCCTTCTATTATTGTTGTTGTGGTGGCGGTGCTGGTAGTTGTTGTTGTTGTATTGGTCAGCTTTTCGATATATGCAAACATTTGCAAAATGCCTTGCTTTTCCACAAACAAAACATTCACCTTTTTCCGTTGAATCTGAGGATTTTATACTTGACCTCTATTGTAGTTATTAGTTTGAGGTCTTCCATAAGGCTTATGACCATAACCCCTTTTGTGTGATTATTGGGTCCTAACCAGTCCGTTTTCAACTACATTAGCCTTAGACATAATTTATTTAGCCCTACCAGTCATTTGCAATTTTCTATTTTGAGCCTCAACTTTAATATAGACTATTGTTTATTGTAAAATCATACCATGTCTCTTTTGTCTAACTTTTAATTTAAATTTTTTCCATGAGTTAGGTAATTTTTCTACAAGACATTGAGCCTTAAACCTTTCAGGTAAAACGTCACCCTCTTTAGCTAATCCATTCATGATATTTTAAAAATCATTAATTTGAGTTTCAATGCTTTTATCATCAACCATTTGATAGAGCAAGAAATTAATGGCTAAAAACTTTTTAGTTCCTTCATCCTCAAATTTATACTTACTAACGAATTCATCCCATAAAGCCTTAGCAATAGTAAAGTGATTATAAACGCCATACAGATCATTAGATAAAGCATTGAGAATAGTACTAAGAAAAAATTTATTAGCATTATTCCACAGTTCAAGCATTTGAGCATAATTTTCAGTATTGTTATCCGGCATAGGCTCAGTTAGAACCAACAAGATTTTAGAAAAATTCAAGACATTAAAATCATATCTTTCCACCTTTTAAAAATTATTTCCGTTAGAATGTTCAATTTGG
>JAVXUP010003603.1:0-60973 GCA_033070095.1 Escallonia herrerae | reverse complement strand
TGCACGAGTATCATGATGTCTTGGCATGGAGCTACAATGAGATGCCCGGACTGGATCCTGCCTTAGTCATACACCATCTCAACATTGCTACCGGATCCGTCCCTAGCCGACAACACCCGCGGACATTCCGCCCCGAGCTCGAATTGAAAATCAAGCAAGAGATTGAACGCCTCCTGCAGGCAGGCTTCATCGAACCTATCACTCACCCTATTTGGCTGGCTAATGTCGTCCCTGTACAAAAGAAAAATGGCCAAGTCCGCGTCTGTATTGACTTTCGGGACTTGAATAAGGCATGCCCCAAGGACGAGTTTCCACTACCCAATATCGACATGCTTACGGAGGCCGCCGCCGGATATGAAACTTTATCTTTCATGGATGGGTTCGCAGGTTATAATCAGATTCGCATGAACCCCGACGACAGCGCCAAGACAGCCTTCCGCACTCCTATGGGTAATTTTTGTTGGAAAGTTATGCCTTTCGGCCTCAAGAATGCGGGTGCTACGTATCAAAGGGCTATGACAGCAATATTCCATGACATGATACACCGTACTGTGGAAGACTATGTCGACGATCTTATTATCAAATCCAGAAAGGAAAGTGATCACCTCACCGACCTTCAAGCGGTCTTTGATCGTTGCCGCCAGTATAACATGCGGATGAATCCATTGAAATGTGCCTTCGGCGTCTCCTCCGGCAAGTTCCTCGGCTTCTTGGTCAGTCGACAGGGCATCGACGTTGACCCCTCGAAAGCAGCCTCCATCCAAGAAATGCCCGCCCCCAAGAACACAAAGCAACTGAAGAGCTTCCTCGGCAAGGTCTCTTACCTCCGACGCTTCATACCCGCGCTGGCCGAGCTCATTACGCCATTTCAACACTTGACGCGTAAAAGCGCACCATGGAATTGGGGCGCGCCCCAACGGCAAGCATTTGAACGGATTAAGGCGGTCCTCATGTCACCGCAAACCATGGTCGTACCACAACGGGGCATCCCACTCCTACTCTACCTGACTTCCACACCCAGATCCATCGGGGCTTTGCTTGCCCAAGAAGTCGAAGGTGTCGAGCGTCCTGTTTATTACCTCAGTAGAGTGATCAGGGGGCCCGAAGCCAACTACTCCGAGCTCGAGAAACACTGTCTAGCCTTGGTGTACGCCTCACAGAAGTTCAGACATTACTTTCTGGCGCACCAGATCACACTCGTCACCAAGGCTGACCCACTCCGTTACATGCTTACGCGTCCCGCCCTGTCTGGTCGACTCACCCGGTGGTTGCTGCTATTGGCCGAATTCGGTTTATCTATCAAGAATCCTACAGCTCTGCGGAGCCAAGCACTTGCAGACCTCCTGGCCTTCTTCCCACGCCAACAATGTGAACCGATATCGGATCAACTGCCTGGGGAGGAGACAGCCCTGATCACCGACATCGATGAACTGTGGACGCTTGAATTCGACGGCTCTGCCACTAGCAAAGGTCCCAATGGCACACCCCTCCGGCAAGGGGGTGCCGGCATAGTCCTCCGGGCACCAGACGGTGTTACCACTTCATTATCTTTCAAACTTGCATTCCCGGTGTCTAACAACGAAGCTGAATACGAGGCACTTGTCATTGGCCTCATGATCGCCGTCAGTATGGGGGCTAAGGCGCTGTGTGTGAAAGGAGATTCAAATTTGGTCATGAAGCAGGCGGACGGGGAGTTCGCGGTCAAAGAACCAGCCTTGGCACCTTATCGTGCCTTGGTGCAACACTTGGAAGGAAGACTCGGTCATGTCCAGTATGAACATCACAATAGGTGCCACAACAGACATGCGGACAGCTTGGCCACGATCGCGTCAAAGATAGAGGTCGATGGTGAACAACGGATGCTAACCATCGTCAAGAGAATGGAACCATGCACAGCACTGAACCTAGTCCCGAGGGACGTTACTGCGGACGATTGGAGGCAACCGATTATCGACAAACTTAAAGCGCCATCTCTTGCTCATGCCTCCACCCTTACAGACTTTTCAATGATGGGAGATGTCTTATACAGGCGGTGTCCCGGAGGCACTCTAGCCAGATGTTTGGCACCGGAAGAGGCAAAGCACAAATTACAGCTCGGCCACCAGAAGTGTTGTGGCCTCGACGGTCCCCCTCTGTATCGTCGCCTCCAGCGTATGGGCCTATATTGGCCATCCATGGCCAAGGACGCCTCGGATATACAAAAAGATTGTCCCGAGTGCTTGTATGCACCCGACGGTGCAGAAGCTCTTGTCATTGACATCGAAGGTGACTGGCGCCAGCCTTTCATCCAGTATTTATCCCACGGGATTCTACCACCTGACCGCGGCTCAGCACGATCCATCAAGCGCAAGGCAGTCAAGTATTTTGTGACGGAAGGCGAGTTGTTTCGCAAGGGATTTTCGGGACGCACCCTGCGATGCTTGCAGGGTGCCCAAGTGGTCAAGGTCATTAACGAAGTACACAATGGTGATTGTGGTGAACATCAAGGCTCCCAGAAGCTGTATGCAGAATTACTAAGATTGGGGTATTATTGGCCGACTATGGAATCCGACTCCATCTCGCATGTCCGACGCTGCCAACCCTGCCAGCGGCACGCCGACAGGATACACACGCCAGCATCCGACTTGCACATGATCTCAGCCCCGTGGCCATTTCATTCTTGGGCCCTCGACCTCATCGGCCCCATCCACCCGCCGTCCAGACGCCATTCATGGATCATGGTTGCTACTGAACGCTTACGAAGTGGGTTGAAGCCGTACCTCTGCGGAGAGCCACGGGAGGTGCCGTTTCTAACTTCTTACGTGACGTCATCTGTCGTTTCGGCATCCCTCGGTGTATTATATCTGACAATGGCACCCCATTCATTAACCGAGAGGTTCGAGCTCTCATGGAAGGGTACAACATCAGCCATGCTACATCAACTCCCTATTACCCGCAAGGTAATGGTCAAGCTGAAGCTTCCAACAAGACTTTGCTACGAGTATTATCGCGAATGGTGCATGACGCCGACCGGTCGTGGTCCGAACAACTGAATCTGGCACTCTGGGCCTACAGAACATCCCTGCACACAGCGACAAAGGCCACGCCCTTCTCTCTCGTCTACGGGGACGAGTGCGTGGTACCTGCCGAGATCGCAGAACCATCGGCTCGACTTTCTCTAAGCAGCGGTCTCGGAAATGAAGCAGCCCGGCTGGCGGCACTTGACGGCCTCGACGAACGACGAGCCACGGCCCTGCGCCGCATGAAGAAGTATCATGAGCAGCTCACGAAAGCTTATGGGAAGACCGTCAAGCCACGTTCATTTATCGAGGGTGACCTTGTTCTTCAAGCCGCCAAGCATGTGCGGGCCAACATGTCAGCTCCTAAATTCACGCCAAACTGGGAGGGCCCTTTCACGGTGCACGAAGCCCGCACTAATGGCTCGTACCTCCTGCTCAACCACGACGACGGTCAGGTCTCGGCCCCCATCAACGGCCGCTACCTGAAGAAGTATTATGTTTAGTCACGACAATGTTCCCCCAGCCCTATCCGCCCGCGTCATAGTACGCGCTCTCATAGCATTTTTGTACATGCGACATTGCTTACAGACTTGTAATTTTTTTGTTGATCTGTATAGCGTTCTACGCTACTCATGTAATGGTGTTTTGTCCCACGTCCTATCAATACAAAGTCATGCTGTTACCTCAGCTTCTGCCTAGCCGACACTCATTCTCAACCTATGCTTCCTAAGTCACTTTCTACGGGCGGGAATGGGAGAGCATTCACAGGTGACCAAAACGCGCAAGACATTCAAAAAAAAAAGGAGAAAAGAAAGAAGAGAGCAACCGAACACAACATGCAATAAGCCAAGATCATCGAAAATATGTACATATACATCAAACGTTTACTAGCCGTCATTGAGCGCTACAACTACAGCAAAGTAACATACAAGCTAAGAAAGTCTAGACAACAGCGATGCAACTGGGTGGGAGCTGAATGCCTGAAGTGCCTCCCGCTCTGCTTGTACCTCTGACCATCCAGCATCAAGCTCGGCCTGTCGCCTCAACCGTTCTGACTCTCGCCCGTCCACCTCACCTCGCCGCCTCTGTAGATCGGACAACTGCCTCTGCAAATCGACGAGCTGTCTCTCTATCTCTGCTACCTGCATGTCAATCCCGGCCAACTCTGCGGTAATCTCTGACCGCTCCGCCTCTAATCCTGTACGGCGCCGCTCCAGCAACATCTCCCGCATGACCACGACTGCGCGCCTCTCATCCATCTCATGGCTGCCGCTCCTCGACCTAAAGAAATCTGCTAGCCAGTCCAGCTGCATACCTAGCGATGTGAACGGAGCGAACTCTGAAAGCGACCGAGCAACGAACTCTGCAGTCCAACCCGTCGACGGCACACTGGCGAACGGCAGCAACCACTCCATAAACCCGGCAGACACCCACATCCGTAGTACTGGGTTCTCTACCCCCACCCTCTCGAATGTCTGCGGGAACGCTGCCTTCACCAGTTCTAACCGGCGCACCGTCTCCGCTGGTAGCTGGAGGCCCCCCCAAGTCGCCACATCCACCTGACCGCTCGAGGATCCTCTACTCATCTCTCCGGCTGTCGCGCCACTGCCGCCCGCTGCAGAAATCTCCGACATTCCACCCGCCCTCTGCGCACCAATCGTGGCTGAGTGCATCGCCAGTAGAGTTGCGCCAACCTCAACCACGGACTCCGGCAATGTGTCGTGCCGTCGCGCCACCACAGCCTGAACCGGTGTCTCATGCTCACGAATCGAGGCAGCAACAACAGACTCAGGCTCCGCCATATCACCACCATCACCTCCCACAACCTGCGTCTCCATGCCTGTCCACCAGTCCTCGTCAATATCAAACATCACTGTATCGCTCCCCTCTCCGCCGTATAGTGCCCCCACCGTTTCCTCAGTAGCAGGCAATGGACTCACCCTCCTCGTCACACTGGCCGCCAATATCTCAACGGCCTCAGTCTCATCACTGTCAACTAATCTGCCGGCCTCGGCTGCCATAGCCTCCTCGCCTTCGATCTCAGTCTCAGCCTCGCTACCCTCCGCGACCGCCTCTTCCTCGTCCCCCTGGCAAAACCGCTGTCAGTTCACAAATTATGAGCAATATGCAAACCATATTTATAAGACAAAAAGAAAGGACAGAAGCAAACCTCAGAGTCTAGCTCCTCTAGTACGTCGCGCGGCCTCTTCGCCCCTGATATGTGTGGGGCTGATGTACCAGCACTAGCCTGACGCGCTGTCTCCATCATCCCCACTCGCAATGCCGACAAAGGGCCTTTGCCGGCCCCCGGCACCCTCGGCACCCTGGGGCAACGTCCCCCAACTCTCCGGCATCCTCCTCCGCCTCCCTCTCCGAGCTCGGAACAGAACTCCCGATCACCAGTGACAGCATCCCGCACTGCCTCGCGACTGCGGCCGATATCAGACTCAGGGCTCGGTCGCATGCGAACACATCTACCTGTCGACGTGTGCCTGACGGCTGTGCCAGCCATCCGGCCCAACTCCCTCGCAGCCGCTCCCACCAATGCGCATAATCCGCTGTCACCGCCCCTGCCACCTCTGTCCCTGGCTGCCTCCACTCTGTCGTCGGTGCCGGCCACTCGCGGGCTCTGTCATATCGTGTATACCCAAAAGCCGTCGCCACACTCCAAGGGCTGTCATAACCGCATGGGGGCTCTAGGTCATACCCGAATGCCAACGACAGTCGGTCCGGGCAATACCTCGCCACATAATAGCAGCACTCGGCGGGCTTCCCGCCATCATCTGTCAACACCGGGAGCCAGCCGGGAAAATACGCAACCAATAGCGCCAGTTGTCCTGGCGCTAACTCGCCTCTCCTGCTCAGATCTGTCGTCATCTCCTGCACGTGCAGCCATGGCGGCGTACCATATGACGCATGCATCTCCATATAGGGCCGTCGCTCGCATTCCTCCCGTTTGTCTAGAATCTGTGCCAACGGACACCCCGGCCTCCGGATGCCTGCCCAAGCGAACGCCCGAGACCCGCTGCACCACAACGCCACCTACCGTGACCTGCCTGGACGGGTCACTGTCCCCATCGTCGGTGACGGACGTGCGAGTGGGTATCCATCAGGCCGGTACCCTGGAAAGCACTCGTACAGGTACCTCTGCAAGAACATCCAGTCCACGTACGTCGCCACCTGATACCGACCATACGACCGCTTCACGTCATTCACGAACTGATCTAGCCGCGAGTATAACGTGCCCAAATACACCGGAGCCAAGCCGACCCGCCTTCCCTGCGCCATCCGAATGGCCAAGGGAAACACCCTCGGGGAAATGCCATCCTCAGGTGTCCCCTCAAACACAAACCTGCAAGCAACGACCGGCAACATATGTCAGTTTGACGTTTTACATGACAAGCAGGACATACGATATATTCACGCATAATCACATGACAGTACAAAAATTTACCTCGACAAGAACATAGCCAAAAACGCCACCAACTCGTACCGATCGCTGCCATGATACGGCCCCATCACAAACTGGGCAGCATTGCCCAACCTCTGGCCTGTCCTCGCCTGCGGCGTACCATAGAACTGGCGCAGCCACCCACCGTACGTCCCCTTCCGGTGCTTCTTCGTCTCCGCCAGGATGTCTAGTAGCTGCGTCTGCAACAACCGCTCCTCCCCGCTCAGCCGGGTCACCCGTGCATCCACCTCCCCGTGTATCGGCAGCCCTGTCAGCATCAACACATCGAGTAACGTCGGCCCGATCTCCCCGAACTCGGTCACGAATGTATGCGACTGCGTGCTCCATCTTGCCAGCAATCGGGTCATCCCTGGCGTATCCCTATATAACTCCAGCCCCCTCGCCGTGATATTGATCGCCGGTAACAGTCCCAGTGCCTGCAACACCTGCGCCCTCTCCGGTGTCTCCACCATATGCTCACACCAAAAGTCCCACCCTACCGGCATCGCACTATGGCCCTTGAACATCACCGGCGACCAAGGTATGTCCTCTCTCCCAATCAACAATGCCGGTACATACCTCGGCGACATCACAGGCGCCTCCGACCAGCTCGGCGCGCGAAGGTAGGGTGACGACAGCCGAGGCTCCTCTCCCATCGACGGACCACCCCACGGTGTCATGAACGCTCCGTCTGCCACACGAATAGCCAACTCCCTCCACAGCTCCCGGTCCGGTACACACGGTACTACTCCCCTCACCCCCAGCAATGTGTTTGTCTTATCCGGCTCCGGATCGTAGGACCTCCTACCGCCATCATCAAAGGTCAATGGCACTGCCGCCTCGACACCCACTGATGGTATGGCCTCATCGACTGGCGGCGCCGGCACAGGTACAGTCATCATACCCCGCGGCGGTCGCGATGTACCCGTCGCGGCCCCTCGCGGCTTCGCCCACATCTTCTGCCGAACTTTCTTCGCTGCTGGCGTAGCTCCGGGCTGTGAGGTTGGGACTTGGGCCTGTCGGGCACCCTGCGTGACCGACCCCCCATGACTGGCCGACCCCCCTTGTGCGGCCGACCCCCCATGACTGGCCGACCCCCCGTGGCTGGCCGACCCCCCTCCCCTAGCAGAGCCACCGACCTCTCCTCTCGGCCGACCCCCTGGCCCCGACGACCCCTCGCCCCATTCTGCCTCTTCTCTCACCATCCCTTTTTCTCTCTCTCTCTTTTCTCTCTGACTTTGGTGGGCACAAATGGCAGTGCCTCCGCCCCTTCCCCCTCCTCTCCTTATATAGGGGTGGGCAATTTTCTTTTCTTTTTCCTTTTTTTTTCTTCTTCTTTTTCTTTTTCTTTTCTTTCTTTCTTTCTTTTCTTTTTCTTTCTTTTTTCCTTTACTTTAACGCTCCCGTCCGCCGGCGCCTCGCCACAGTTTGTCGACCACGCGCCGTCGCCGCCATGACCGCCGTACGCGCCCGCGTGCCACCTCTACGACCTTCGTCGCACGCATTCACATGAAAGCTCCGCGACAGGCCCCGTCGCCCGCGTGCCGTCTCCTTGAACCACGTCGCCCGTGCCAACTCATCGCGCTCTCTACAACGCGCGCTCAATGCTAATGGTCACTTGATGCTCGTCACCGACCGTGCACAATTGCCATGACGACATCACTAAGTATAGCTCCGCGACGTTCGTCGCCGCGCCCGTGCGCCATTCTCATCATGCGTGCCCCCGGCACCAAGTATAGCTCCGCGACGTTCGTCGCCGCGCCCATGCGCCATTCTCATCATGCGTGCCCCCGGCACCAACTTTAGCTCCGCGACGTTCGTCGCCGCGCCCGTGTGCCATCTTCATGATACGTGCTCCCGGCACCAAGTATAGCTCCGCGACGTTCGTCGCCGCGCCCGTGCGCCATTCTCATCATGCGTGCCCCCGGCACCAACTTTAGCTCCGCGACGTTCGTCGCCGCGCCCGTGCGCCATTCTCATCATGCGTGCCCCCGGCACCAAGTATATGCTCCGCGACCTTCGTCGCCGCACCCATGCGCCATTCTTATCACATGTGCCCCGGCACAAAGTATTGCTTCGCGACGTTCGTCGCCGCACCACTTTCATGACATGTGCTCCGGCACCAAGTATTGTCCCCGCGACAATCGTCGCCATGTCCATGCACCACGACCATGTTACAAGCCTCCAGGCATAACACCCGTTCACCACACCATGCGCCCCCGCCATGGGCATGGAAGATCTTTGACCCACTCTCTAGAGTGTGCGGCATTCTGGGGGCTCCGCTCGTAGTGCTCCTGCACGAGGACCCCTCCCTGCGGGACGGGCTGTATGCCGTCGCCGGCTCAATCAAACTGCGGCATGGGCTGAGCGCCATCACGGGCTAGCGCCATCGCCGGCTCAATCAAACTACGGGATGGGCTCACAACCTTGAAGCCATCGCCGGCACAATCAATTACGGGATGGGCTCACAACCTTGAAGCCGTCGCCGACACAATCAACTGCGGCATGGGCTGAGCGCCAGCACGGGCTAGCGCCATCGCCGGCTCAATCAAACTGCGGGACGGGCCGTATGCCATCACCGGCTCAATCAAACCGCGGCATGGGCTGAGCGCCATCACGGGCTAGCGCCATCGCCGGCTCAATCAAACTACGGGACGGCCTTCGTGCCGTCGCCAGCTCAATCAAACTGCGGGACGGGCTGTATGCCGTCACCGGCTCAATCAAACTGCGGCATGGGCTGAGCGCCATCACGGGCTAGCGCCATCGCCGGCTCAATCACTCTGCGGCATGGGTTGAGCGCCTTCACGGCCTTCGTGCCGTCGCCAGCTCAATCAAACTGCGGGACGGGCTGTATGCCGTCGCCGGCTCAATCAAACTGCGGCATGGGCTGAGCGCCATCACGGGCTAGCGCCATCGCTGGCTCAATCACTCTGCGGCATGGGTTGAGCACCTTCACGGGCTTCATGCCGTCGCCGGCTCAATCAAACTGCGGGACGGGCTGTATGCCGTCGCCGGCTCAATCAAACTGCGGCATGGGCTGAGCGCCATCACGGGCTAGTGCCATCGCCGGCTCAATCACTCTCGGGCATGGGCTGAGCGCCTTCGCGGGCTTCGTGCCGTCGCCGGCTCAATCGAACTGCGGCATGGGCTGAGCGCCATCACGGGCTAGCGCCATCGCCGGCTCAATCAAACTGCTACACGGGCTTAGCGTCATCGCCGGCTCCATCACCAGGGACCCTGGCCCCCGCAGCGAGAGGGGCTGTAACCACATCGTTTATGCGTGCGACGCCCGCTCGGGTTGCCCCTCCGCGCACGCCACACGCAGGGGGCTTATGTTCATACCCTATTCTGGTCGCACCCCAGGACCCGCTAAGGGACCCACTTTGCACGACACATCACCCAGTCAGCGGTCAACTTTTCAACGCTCGAGGGCCGGTCAAAGCAACGCATGCTCAAGTCACGTGAACCGTGAAGCGACTTCGGCGTGCCTTCCACCTTGGGGGTCGGCCACCCCAAGGGGTCGGCCACCCAAGGGGTCGGCCACCCTTGGGGCTCGGCCACCCTTGGGGGTCGGCCACCCTGGGGGGTTGGCCACCCTGGGGGGTCGGCCACCCCAAGGGGTCGGCCTCCCTTAGGGGTCGGCCACCTGCCTTGAATACCGACGCCGTCACCTTTGACCATGCTCCGTTGTCACGACGACCGTCGCTCTCGAACCATGCTCCTTCGTCGCGATGACCGTCGCTCGTAGTCTCGATGACCGTCACTTGTGGCCGCTCTGTCGCCATGACAACCGTCGCTCACGGTCGCGCGCCATCCACGCAACGACCCTTGTCGCTCGGAGATCACTCTGCGACCCTCGTCGCCCGCACTCAACCGCGCACCATGCGCTGCAATCATGTTATATGCTCACGGGATAGGCTACTCCTCCAGAACACTATCTCCGCCGGGGTGCCTGCGTGACTGGCCTACGTGCTCTGGCACTGGGGGCTCGCGTCGGCACCCCTAAGGACTATGACCCCCGGGTCACTCCGAGATGGGAGCAGGTCTTCGGAAGGGCATCTTGCCTAGTCCACCTGGCAGCTGGGCGTCGGGTCTTCCCCACCGCTGCCAGGCCTGTGGGATTCAGTAAGGGCTTGGACTGGAGGCTGGGGCAACGGGCTACTCTGACCATGCTACCGCGGCATGATCAGTCTCCTCAGACAGGCAGAGAGATGTTGCAAGGGCAGGGCAGCACGAACTTAGGAACCGGCAGTCCAACGGAGGGTCAGTGCGTTGGCCCCCTGGCGACGTGTCGTTCCCAGGGGGTGACACATGTCAACTTATGACACATGCACATTTTTGCCTATAAATAGTGGACTTTGGAGCTTTTTCAAGGATCTCTCTCTCATTTGGACTTTTCACTTTCTCTCTCTAGAAAGACATTCTCTCTGGAATTCTAGTGAGAGAAACACACTTGGGCTCCCGTCCACGAACCCTTGACGCAGCACCCAGTTGCACGGACTGTAGACTGTCGGTCCTGTTCATCGTCACCCTGCCTGCGCAGCGCTGCCAGCCCTCACGACCTGTCTGGGGAGCCTTGCCCTCGGCCCTTACGCCGTCCTTGCTGTCTCCCGCGTTGCCTACCTGGAAGCTGACTCAGACCGCATCCTTTGTGGCACCTCCACGTATCATCGAACCATTTTCGAGCATCATCAATGCTTTGCTTACTTTAAAGGTTTACTCGCTAATGATGTGCTTAATCGGTCAGGCCCATTTCAGGACCTGACATAACCTCACTGCTCTAGTAGCTCAATATACCAAACTTGCCTCGAGTGTAGGATTAACATGTAGAAAGAGCAAAACAACAAATCTGAAGAAGAACCAAAGATCAAAGAGTAAGAAGGGAAGAAAAAGGGAAAGCAAAGACTTGAAGCTGATGGGCAGTATAGATCTAGTGATGAAGGGGAGTCTATTGTTCTGGAATGGGAGTAAAAATTCATTATGCTTGAGTCGTAGATTGCTAAGATAAGAAAAACTAATGACCTAGCGAACCTCGATACCCCTACCATAGGCTTGGACGCCAGACTCCCTTTGAAGTTTAAGATGACGAGTATGGAAAATTTTGATGGGACGACGAATTAAGATCCATGTGAAGATGTATATGCCAACATTAGCACCTTACAGAGTTAACCTAAATCAATTAGTTCAGATTTTTTGTCGAACCTTGACCAGAGCCGCTGCTCGATGGTTCCTCACCCTCGACGATTCAAGAGTGCAAACATGAAAAGATGTGGTGTGAGAATTTCTTAATCAGTACTAGTATAATATTGATTTGGATTACTCGAAGTCTTGGAGACTACCAAAACGAAGCCTAGGGAGTTAGTCTCGGCCTTTATGATGCTTTAGAGGAATTAAGCTGCTCAGATGGTTAACCGCCCATTGAAAGAGGAATAGGTTAACATGATAAGTAACAACTTGCTACCAGTGTACCATGAATATCTTTTTGGGCAGTATCACTTTTTCTTCAAGTCATTCATAGGATCCCGAATGCAAATTGAAGGTGCTATCAATAAGGGAACAATACCCTGAGAAACCAAGCCGAGAAGATACCAGTCGTGATATGAAGAATAACGTCAAAAGTGAGAGGTACCAACAAGTAATGCCATCGAATGCCATTTCAAGTCACGACGAAGGTTCACCTGTTTAAACACCCCGTTGACAGAAGTCTTTAACAACTGTTACAAGAAGGTTTGATTGCCAAGTTACAAACTACGCCTGTACCAGTTGTTTCACCCTAGGGATAGGATGCCGAACCTCATTGTTCTTATCATCAACGAGTTGATCATCACATAGAAAAGTGCATCACGCTCCGTCATGCCACATCTAGGATATGATTGACAAAAGTGAAGTGAAACCTTCTGCCGTACCCAATATGAAAATAGAATCTCTACCGGCACACCAAGTGAGCACAAATAAGATATCTTTTCCGGTATTGGATCTTTCTATGCTCGACTAAGAGGAGAAATTTTTTTCAGATCACCCCAGCATGAGATAAGATCATTTACCTCTCAGGTCGATGATCAAAGACATTCCCAGTGTGGAGTTGAGTATGATGCTAAGCCGAACCTTTGATGGTTTTCTAGCATTTTCTAGATTACTCTTTCTTCGACTTGTTTCTTTTTTAATGTTTTTAATTAACTTTGGTCCCCAATTTTGACTGATGCGATAGATGATGAATAAAAAGAAATAAAGTAAAAAATATTCTCTTTCTTAAAAGTCTCCCTTAGAGTGAGTCAAATAGAATTTCTGTTTCCAGTAAGTCTAGGAGTCCATCCTTAGCGAGTTGAGAGCATGAAAATATTCAAAGCAAAAGAGAATTGCCCGATTTCATACCGATTGAATCTATGATTGACTAATAACTTCATTTAATCCTAATGGTCTATCTCGTTGACACTTCTTCTTTGCACTTGGCAGTGGTGACTCATTATCTTTTCAAGCGTAAAAATTAGAATTTGATTTCCTTTAAAATTGATTGTCAAAAAAACCTAACGAGAGAATTAGACATTTGAGTGATAATTTAGGAGACTATCATGAAAAGGCCGTGACTTCTTTTCTCGGCGAACCTCCCACAACCCTCATTTAACAAAAGCAAGCCTAATCCTCAAAGACAATGAGGTTTCATATGGATGTCAAGACTTTCTCATATGCAAAGCTCACTTACTCTATCCTAGCATGGGCCATTTATCCTGAAAGAAAAAAAAAGAAGGAGAAAAAGCCCACTAGGGAAACTTTGAGAAGGGCAGTCTAGGCAAAGGTTAGGGCACCAAAAGAAAAAAAAACTGCACAAACTGTAGGTTTGCATGAATCTTCCTCAAAATAAGCATTCTCGATTATTGAAGGCCAGCGTTTGGTCACCATATATCATCTTAACTACCATGTACTAGATTTCTTTTGTGCCTAAATAGTGTAGTCTTTCTTTTTGGAAACCTATTTTTCTAACCTTGGGGTGAGTAGTCTCCTTGTGTGTACCTATGTCCTAAGTAATGTGACAAAGTCAACTCAAGGGTTCCCCGTTAAAGGCGCCAATGTCTTGAAGTTACATGAGGAAAGAAAGCATGATGGTCATTTGTTCAATCTCAAAAGAATTAACAAATATTGAAAAAAAAGGAAAAAAGGTTAAAGAATGAATGTAACATTCGGCTCATGGAGTTATTCATGATTGAGTTCAAAGAATAGATGTTCACCAGATCCAATTGGAACTACATCCGACCTGTTTTTCCAATGGGGATATGTAAGCATCTTAGTTACCTCCTAGGCATCCTCTGTCTCCATGGGCAAACACTAGGGCTTTGGTTTCATGTTTGTGGTTTTGGAGCTTATTTACCATTCGTTTCTTAGCTACACCCCGGACCTCGTTATACCAATCGTCAACACCCAAACTAGGGAGTGCCAAGCAAGGCCTTATTCACGTCTGGTGTCCGTCCAAAGTTCCTCGTTTTTGAAAAGACTGGGGTCTCCAGTTAGACCGAGTACTCCAGTTTGGAAGAAACTGAACATTTTAAAGAAAAACAGCGGAATAGAGAGCAGATTTAGAGAAGAGATGGCAGAAGCTTAAAGAAAAGAAAGTCTAGTTTCAAAATCTGTGGTTTTAAAACTTTCAGGATGCCGGGTAGACTTTAACTAGATTAAATCTCAGGATGCCTGGTTGAACCATCAATCGGGTTTTTCATATAAATTCCTCCTTGAGTGTATACTTATTCAAAAGAAACAAAGCTTCTCATACATTTTGATCAGGTAAGAAAAAACAATGAAAAAAGTTTGGAAAAAGAAAATGTGAATGAAACAAAAAAAAAGAAGATGATGGTCCATGAGAAAATGAAAAAAGTTACTGAGCTTCCTACATTATGACACGATCTATTCACTTCCCTATGGCTTGCTAGATGGCCCTTCAATTCTTAATCTCCCGACTGATGTGTTCACCTCCTTGTGTACGACAATTTGATATCTTTGCCACCACTTTAATGACTGTGTACGTTATGCCTATCTTATGCCTTTTTATCACCCACTTGATAGGCATGTACTTTTGCTTAGTCTAGTCATATACATTGATCTGTAAGCTAATGCTAGGCCCCGATTCCATCAGCCTCATAGATGATACAGTTCCCTAGCATATACATCAGCCTCACAGTTCATACACTGCTCATTCCATACATCCTCACTATCCACCTTTTGGGCCTAACCTTTTCATGATAGTCTTGAGGATTCAGACCTGAGTGTTTAAGAACCAACTTTTTTCTGTGAAGTTAAATGGCATCTAACGGAAAGGAATTGAAATGCTTTTCCATCAAAAAATCTCCAGTGATCTTCCTCTCTTTGGGTAGAGATTGATGTGTCAATAGAGTGGGTATCATTGGTTCAGATTCTAATGATAAAATGATTTAAGAAAAAGATGATGAACTTGAAATGAATAGATGATTTATCGGGAAACCTAATGTGAGGACCTTAGTTTAACCTAGCTGTAAACTTCATTTCATGCTTGTTATTATGCATGTAGCGTGATACCTTTCTTAATTGAAGATCTAAGGCATTATATGAGTGGTCTTCCTGACCTATTTATGTAGAACAAGTTGTATGCTTGTGTTGGCATAGAAGCACCTCAACTTGTTGGATTTGAGTGTTCTATAGCTTTCTGGAAAGCTTTAACATTGTTTCTTTCGAAGTTTATACTGCCCTAAATTGCATAAATATGAAACTAGTCGAAGCTGATTAAAGTGTGCAGATTCTGTATTGATATTTAAACATGTATATCTCATTCAATACTTGTTGTATTTGAGGGTTCTGTATCTTTATGGAAAGCTGAAGATGTTAGATTTAACATTCTTTCTTTGATCACTCTCTAATTAGAAGTTTATATTGCCCTAAATTGCATAAATATGAAACTGGTCGAAGCTGAATAAATTGGGCAGATTCTGAATTGATATTTAAACAACCATATCTCATTCAATACTTGTCTAATTTCAGTGTTCTCTAACTTTCTGGAAAGCTTACAATGTGTGCTTTAAAATTATATTTTATATCACTCTCAAATTCTAAGTCTATATTACCCTAAATTGCTTAGATTTGGAACTGGTCTGCTTTCACTGAAACTGTTTTGAGCTAAGAAATGCATATTAATCTTTTACATGATACTTGATGTGTTTAACATTCTCTACGCATTATATCATGCTATAAATCATGTGTCTTCGAAAGTAGTGGCCGGGGGTCGAAGGCCGTCAAATCGGGTTACATAATAACGAGATATATGTTGAGCTTGCTCAGCAGGTTAATCTGCCAAGGGCATTACATTGCGCTATGTATGCTATCAATATGTGCGAAGTCTTGTGTAAGGTCTAAATTGATCACTCATAAACTGAATTTGATCGGCTCAACTTTCGAATGATCAATTTAGGGTCTTACCAAGAAAAGATGGTAGGTGAACGAGCATTCAACTTATGTTTTGGGCTCCTTAGAGTCATTATGATATGTATTATGCTTGAGTTAATTATTGCTCGTTCACTGCATTTTATATATGCCATGCATGAGCTGAAGATAATCATGTTTTGTTTGGCTTATGCACGCTCATTATGATTAAGATAGTGTTTATGTTAGTCATATGTTTGCTCTACTTAGTTGTTGTTAACCCCTTTTCCATCTCTACCATTTTGATATTGGAGAAAATCAGGAAGAAATAGGCGAGGCCGTTGGCAAGGAAAACTTTGAGTACCCCTTTGTGCCCGAGAATTAGGGATAGTAAGTCCTTGTCCACTTGTAAATATAGAGTGAGGTGTGCTATGTAGTCAGGTACCATTTGTTTATGAGTTAGTGAGAAGTATGGTGTGTTTATGTGCCTATAAGTGTCATGCCCCCAAAACAGGAGGCCGTGACTAACAACAAACTTATAAATATACCACTACAGTTCTAAAAGCAACGGTATAAACAGAGCACTAAAAGCCTCCAAACATAAAATATTCCCTTACATAACAAGAGTTTACTACAACACGTTTCCAAAATATTTCCTTAAAAAGGAAATCTATGCGCAGCGGCTAAGCTAATGATCCAATACATTTACATTGAATGACCCCTAAGCGGGTAAGATTTCCATAGTACGGATACAAAATTTCAGTGATAAGCAAAAGTCAAAGGTCTTCGAGGCTGCCATAACATTCAATTGTCACTTTCCCCACCTGTGGCAAAGGTAAGGTAAGAGAGAAAATGGGTGAGCTCAAATAGCCCAGTAAGGTAGCATAAATAGTAAGATCTCAAGCAAATCCAACAGAAACGAATGGTAATATTAAACAGAAAGGAGCAACAAATTTAAGCATTTGACCCAAAACACATGTCAATTATATGTCGGGTATGCTACAAACATACGAAGACTATGTTGGTCATAAGACCCAAATGTCGAACCAAACATACAAACATCAAACATGTGCTACCGTGTAGCATGCTAGGAGACTATTGCTCACTAACATCTCAAACATATGTCCAAAGGACCCTCTCAATCTGAGAGTTATTCCACATAGTCAATGTCAATCTTAAATTGACGACAGCAAATATACATACGCAAAGGTGTACTTATCAAGGCCCAAATGGAGGAGAGTACACAATGTTACGAACGAAAGCAAAAGTTAGACAAACCATTGTGAACCAATGAATATAAACAAATTGAACAAAGCATAAGCTTTGAGAATTTCTTGTTCAAAAGCTTTTGAGGTAAGTGATATTATCGCTTTTTGTTGTGGGAAGGTATTTTTGAAATTTGAAAACCACCTTAATGCCAAAGGATCTTCCCAAGCCTTCTAATCTCTCTCTCTCTCTTTCTCCCCGATAAGGAAAAGAAATAGGGAGCAAAAGAAACGAAGAACCCTAAAAGGCTTGAAAGGAAGTAAGAAGTCTATTTATATGGAACAGAAAAATTTTAAGTTTTCATTCGTAGGAAAAGACTTTGACTTCAACCGAATCCAGCAGACGCAAAAGAAAATGCTTCAAATTTTTTTGTTCCTCCGAAAACTTCAGTAGCTTATTCTACACACAAAAATCTTTTTATTCAAAGAAAAACCAATTTTCATTCAAAGCCAAACTATTTTCATTCGACTTGAAAACTTTTTAGTCGACCGAAAACTTATTTTCATTCAAACGAATTCTTCAAACTCCAAGACATCACTAACCTTCCCACTTTGATTCGAATGAAACCACTTTTCATTTGACCAAAAATTTTAGAAACGATAAAAACCATTTTCTTAATATTATCAAAAGACCACAAACTTATTTACTTAAAATAATGATAACGCACAAGAAAAGAAAATTTTTTGGGGTATTATATTCTCCCCCCCCCCCCCCCCTAAAAGAATTTCATCCGTGGAATTAAAACATACTTTAAACATCAAAGAGATGAGGGTACTTTTCGCGCATAGCATCCTCAAGTTCTCACGTTGCTTCTTTAATTGAATGGATACGCCAAAGCACCTTAACCAACTTAATAGTCTTAGTGCGCAAAATTTGATCCTTACGGTCTAAAATCTCCACTGGTTGCTCCTTGTAAGATAGATCCTCTCGAATCTCGATCAGGTTCAAAATGAATAACGTGTGAAGGGTCTGGCATGTACTTTCTCAATGCTGATATGTGAAATACATCATATATTTGCGACAAACTAGGTGGTAAGGCAACTTGGTAAGCGACCGGTCCAACTTTCCACAAGATCTCAAATGGTCCAATAAATCTAGGATTAAGCTTGCCCTTTTTCCCAAAACGCATTACCCCCTTCCAAGGCGACACTTTGAGGAATACATGATCTCCCACTTCAAACTCTAACTCACGTCTTCTATTATTCGCATAACTCTTCTGACAACTTTGAGCGACTAGCAAATTATCCTCAATCAAATGAATTTTCTTCGATGTAACTTGTACTATCTCTGGCCCCAAGGCACCCAAAAGTTTCTCTTCTCCAACCTCAAACCAACAAATTGGTGTCCCACATCTTCGCCCATACAGGGATTCAAATGGTACCCTATCAATACTAGCCTGAAAGCTATTGTTGTAAGCAAACTCAACAAGCGGCAATTGATCACTCCAACTATCCTTAAAATTTAGCGAGCAAGCCCTAAGCATGTCCTCTAGAGTTTGAATAGTCCTCTCTAACTATCCATCACTTTGAGGATGATAAGCTGTACTAAGGTCAAGTGGAGTACCCAAGGCATTTTGCAACCCACGCCAAAATCTTGATGTAAAATGTGTATCTCTATCTGAAATGATCGAAACGGGCACACCATGGAGTCAAACAATCTCTTGAATATAATGTTTGGCCAATCTTTTCAAGCTATAGGTAACTTTAACCAGAATAAAATGCGCTGAATTAGTCAAACGATCGATTATCACCCAAACCGAATCATGACCTTGCCTTGTCCTAGGCAACCCAGATACAAAGTCCATGGCAATACGTTCCCACTTCCATTGAGGGATGGTAAGTGGTTGCAAGGGTCCAGCAGGCCATTGATGTTCCGCTTAACCTGTTGACAAATAAGACATCGAGCGACAAAGTCCGCTATCTCCCTTTTCATATCATTCCACCAAAACACGTCTCATAAATCCCAATACATCTTAGTACTACCTGGATGAACTGTAAAGCCAGAACTATGAGCGTCACACAATATTTCCTCCTTCAACCCTATATCAGAAGGACACACAATCTTTTTCCAAAATATAATTCCCCTTCGGCATCAATCCTAAACTTCGGCTCTGACCCTTTCCAACTTGCTCTTTGATCTTAATTAGTTTTGAGTTCACATTATGAGCTTGCTTAATTCTTTCAATCAAGGCTGGTTGCGCCATCATATTACCAAAATAGTTCCCCGACCCGAAAACCAAGACATCCACACCCAAACTTTCAAGATCCACAAGAATTTATTTACATGAAGTTAAAAGAGAGGCACACATACCTGTATTCTTTTAACTGAGAGCATCGGCCACCATATTAGCCTTCCCGGGGTGATATAGAATCTTACAGTCATAATCCTTAAGCAATTCCAACCATCAACGTTGTCACATGTTCAGCTCCTTCTGTGTGAATAAAAACTTAAGACTCTTGTAATCTGTGTAGATCTCACACATCTCACCATAGAGATAGTGCCTCCAAATTTTTAAAGCAAAAACCACCGCAGCTAATTCCAAGTCATGTGTCGAGTAGTTCACTTCATACGTTTTGAGTTGTCGCGAACCGTAAGCAATAACTCACCCATGCTACATCAATTCACATCCCAAACCTTTCCGTGAAGCATCGCTATAAACCACAAATCCTCCAGTCCCCGAAGGCAAGGAAAGAACTGGAGCTGAAACCAATCTTTTCTTTAATTCTAGAAAACAGTGATCACACTCGTCCGACCACTCGAACCGTACCCTCTTCAGGGTCAACAGAATAGCAAGCTCTGAAAATCCCTTAATAAATCTGCGATAATAACCAACCAAACAAAGGAAACTACGAACTTCTCTGACTATTTTTGGTCTTTCCCAATTCCACACGGCCTCTACCTTAGATGGATCCACCGAGATCCCATCTTTAGACACCACATGTCCTGAAAACACAACTTTCTCAAGCCAAAATTCACATTTATCGAACTTGGCATAAAGCTTCTCTTCCCTCAAAATCTGTAGCACCAGATGTAAATGTTCTTCATGTTCTTCTTTGCTTTTAAAGTAAATCAAAATGTCATCAATAAAAACTATAACAAATTGGTCCAAGTATGGGTCGAATACCCTATTCATTAAATCCATAAACACTGCAGGTGCATTAGTCTACCCAAACGGCATTACAACAAACTCATAGTGTCTGTACCTCGTGCGAAAAGCAGTCTTGGATATATCATCCTTTCGAATTTTCAATTGATGGTAACCCGATCTCAAATCAATCTTGGAAAAGTATTGTGCACCTTGAAGTTAATCAAACAAATTGTCAATCTGTGGCAAAGGATACTTATTGTGAACTGTAATACAATTCAACTCTCTATAGTCAATGTACAATCTCATCATTTCGTCCTTCTTCTTCATAAGCACCCCAAGGAGAGGCACTTGGGCGAATGAAGCCTTTTTTGAGCAATTCTTGAAGTTGCACTTTAAGTTCTTTGAGCTCGACTAGGGCCATACAATAAGGAACCTTAGAAATTGGAGCAGCTCCTGGTTTAAGGTTGATAACAAACTCGATTTCACGATCTGGAGGAAGACCAGGGAGTTCTTCCAAAAATACGTCCAAAAATTCGCTAACGATGGGAATATTAGATAAGTTTTGAACAGCTATACGAGTATCCACAATGTAACTAAATATCCTTGACACCCTTTCTGAAGCAAACGTCTAGCTCGCAAGGCAGATATAAGACAAGATGAAGTAATAAAGGTAGAACCCTTATATTTGAACTTAGATTGACCAGGAATTCAAAAATGTACTTCTTTGGCATAGCAATCTAATGAGGCATGATAGGAAGACAACCAGTCCATGCCGAGAATGACGTCAAAATCCCAAATGTCCATAGCTATAAGGTTAGCAGGTAACACTCTACCCTCAATGTGTACCAAACATGGCTTGTACAAAGTCGATACTAAAATGGATTTCCCCACCGGGGTATTAATCATCAAATCAAATTCTAAAGGTCGCGGGTTGGAACCCAACTTACATGCGAGAGAAGAGGTTATAAATGAATGCAAGGACCCAGGGTCAAATAATGTATGAAAAGAATAAGAACTGATCTGAACTGTACCTGCCACTACGTCGTTGGAAGCTGTGGCATCTTTGGCAGTCAAAGCATAAGCACGGCCTTGTACTCTCAGCCTCTGGTCTCCCTTGGGCGGTTTAGCTCCAATCGACAGTTGAGTGTTATAAGTCTTTTCTTTCTTCGGATATGGGCATTCCGTAGCATAATGGCCCACCTTCCCACAATTGAAACATGAATTTATCAAACGATGGCAGGGCTTATCCCTATGATTCTTGCCGCAGATGTTGCAAACCTTCGTAACTCTTTGAATCAATTGCATGCTCTCTTGTAAAGTTGCTTTCCTCTTGTTCTGACCACCACTCTTGTTCTTGTCCGAAGCTTCTGCATGGCTCATTTTGTGTCTCTGTTCCTCCTGCTCTTTTAGAAACTCCTCGTAATCCATCACTAGAATTTCTGCCTGTTCAACCACCTTAGCATAAGTCAGAAGTTTCAAAGCCAATAATATGTTCTTGATGCCACGCTTCAATCCTTACTCGAACCTTCTTGCTTTACGATTTTTGGTGTCAACTCGATGCGGGGCATATCTTGACAATAAGGTGAACTTCGCCTCATATTGGGCAACTGACATATCGTAACTCTTTGAATCAATTGCATGCTCTCTTGTAAAGTTGCTTTCCTCTTGTTCTGACCACCACTCTTGTTGTCTGAAGCTTCTGCACGGCTCCTTTTGTGTGTCTGTTCCTCCTGCTCTTTTCGAAACACCTCGTAATCCATCACTAGAATTTATGCCCGTTCAACCACCTTGGCATAAGTCAGAAGTTTCAAAGCCAATAATCTGTTCTTGATGCCACGCTTCAATCCTTTCTCGAACCTTCTGCTTTATGATTTTTGGTGTCAACTAGATGTGGGGCATATCTTGACAATAAGGTGAACTTCGCCTCATATTGGGCAACTGACATATCATTCTGTACGAGCTTCAAGAATTCTTCCTCTATCTAATCTTTTACATTTTGAGAAAAAAATTTCTCGAAGAAAATACCTTTAAATTGTTCCCAAGTCATGGGATGATTGGCGCTGATTCTTTGCGTGCGTTTGACCATCTTCCACCAATGGTCAGCCTCATCTTCTAACATGAAAACAGCATACGCTACCTTTTGCTCATCACTGCTGTCCTAAAGGTTGAACACCTTTTTATTCTGGTTCACCCACGCTTCAGCCTTCTCTGGATCAGGTTCCCCTCTAAAAGCGGGCCCTAAATTCTTGAATTTCTCCACATCTCCGATTTTAACACCATCATTCTATCCATGATTCTAATTTTGGTGCAGCGGTACTCCGTTACCTTCAGCAATTAAGTTCGCCAAATTCTGAAATCCTCAAACAATGGCTTCAGCAACTCCGTCATTCGGGAGGATCATTGGCGTTACGATTGGAGCGTCTAGGAGGCATGGTACTCCTAACACGTCAAAGGAAACTGCATAAGACTACAACGTACTAAAGATAAAAGCGAAATCAAAACAAGCCTCGCAACGACTTAGACTTAGGCCGCACACACGAGTCTACAGAATCACAAACCTAAGCTCAGATACCAACCCTGTCCCGCCCCCAAAATGGGAGGCCGTGACTAACAACAAACTTATAAATATTCCGCTATGGCTTTAAAAGCAACGGTATAAACAGAGCACTAAAAGCCTCCAAACATAAAATATTCCCTTACATAACAAGAGTTTACTACAACACGTTTCCAAAATATTTCCTTAAAAAAGAAATCTATGCGCAGCGGCTAAGCTAATGATCCAATACATTTACATTGAATGACCCCTACGTGGGTAAGATTTCCATAGTACAGATACAAAATTTCAATGATAAGCAAAAGTCAAAGGTCTTCAAGGCTGTCATAACATTTAATTGTCACTTTCCCCACCTGTGGCAAAGGTAAGGTGGGAGAGAAAAGAGGTGAGCTCAAATAGCCCAGTAAGATAGCATGAATAGCAAGATCTTAAGCAAATCCAACACAAAAGAATGGTAATATTAAACGAAAAGGGGCAACAAATTTAAGCATTTGATCCAAAACACATGTCAATTATATGTCAGGTATGCTACAAACATATGAAGACTATGTTGTTCATAAGACCTAAATGTCGAACCAAACATACAAACATCAAACGTGTGCTACCGGTAGCATGCTAGGAGACTATTGCTCACTAACATCTCAAACATATGTCCAAAGGACCCTCTCAATCTGAGAGTTGTTCCACATAGTCAATGTCAATCTTAAATTAACGGCCACAAATATACATACGCAAAGGTGTACTTATCAAGGCCCAAATGGAGGGAGAGTACACAATGTTACGAACGAAAGCAAAAGTTAGACAAACCATTGTGAACCAATGAATATAAACAAATTTCAAAAATACCTTCCCACAGCAAAAAGCGACAATATCCCTTACCTCAAAAGCTTTCGAACAAGAAAAACCTCAAAGCACCACCTTAATGCCAAAGGATCTTCCCAAGCCTTTTAATCTCTCCCCCCCCCCCCCCCGAAAAGGAAAAGAACTAGGGAGCAAAAAAATGCTTCAAATTTTTTTTTTCCGACCGAAAACTTTTTAGTTGACCGAAATCTTCAATAGCTTATTCTATACACAAAAATATTTTTATTTGAAGCAACACCCATTTTCATTCGAAGCCAAACAAGTTTCATTCGACTTGAAAACTTTTTAGTCGACCGAAAACTTATTTTCATTCGACCGAATTCTTCACACTCCAAGACATCACTAACCTTCCCTTTTTGATTCGAATGAAACCACTTTTCATTCGACCGAAAATTTTAGAAATGATAAAAATCATTTTTCTAATATTATCAAAAGACCACAAACTTATTTACTTAAAATAATAATAACGCACAAGAAAAGAAAAGTTTTCGGGGTATTACAATAAGTTTGAATTTGTAAGGATGGATGAATGTAATATATGTCTTAAGGACTTTATGGGTGATTTTTTTTTCATTTCAAATGCAAACTAACACACTCTGATTACTTTGAAAAGAAGGTTAGCGTGTTAGTGTAACGACCCGGTCCACGGCCCCACCACAGGGCATTGCCTCCCTCAAAAGGGCTAGCCAAGTAGGTACTTATGAGTTCATAGGCAGAGTCTTATAAGGCTAATCGCAAACTCTCCCACAACCGATGTGGGATATTACAATCTCCCCACCTTATTCCTTAGCGTCCTCGCTAAGGCTCGATCCTACATAGCCCAGAATCTTCCTCTCTAGCCAATGTGGGATATACCCAGCTCACCCTTCGTTGCCCCAACCATCCTCTTGATGTGGGATATACCCGGGCTTGCCTTCGTTTCCCCCAACCATCGGCAACCCGACTGGATACCCCAGCCCGAGCTTTCGAGAGTCAGCTCTGATACCATCTGTAACGACCCAGTCCACGGCCCCACCACAGGGCATTGCCTCCCTCAAAAGGGCTAGCCAAGTAGGTACTTATGAGTTCATAGGCAAGGTCTTATAAGGCTAATCGCAAACTCTCCCACAACCGATGTGGGATATTACAGTTAGCATATGTGTTGTCACTTCTTGGGTGTGACAACTAAGATGGTATCAGAGCATAAGTTTTGCCTATTTGCCATGATATAATCTTCGGAGTTAAGTCTTAAGCTTGATCTTAGAACATTGGTTTTCTCTAATTTCATGCTTCTTTAGAGGTATGAATGGCTAACAGAGAAGCAAGTTCTTTGGAGAAAGTTGCCGACAACGCTTTGAAAGATATATATGTGATATTGGGTGTTGTATGGTCTCTTGCATGGAGATTCAGCAAAATAACAATCTCAACCACTGAGGATCTAACCATGATCTAGAAGGGCAAGGTAAATCTGAAATGCTAAAGAATTTCATGAATATGTATCCACCAGAGTTTTTTGGAGAGGGTGATCCGGATAAAGTAAAAAATTGGATAAGGATCTTGGAGAATCTTTAAAACCATGGGGATAAATGATGAGATGAAACTATTACTTGCAACTTTTAGACTTGAAAATGATGCTGCTTGTTGGTGGGAAATGATTGATAGCAAATGGACAACGTCTCAAACTGTTCGCACTTGGAAATTGTTCAAAACCAAGTTCAATAAAAACTACATTCCTCAAAGTGTTAAACTGAAAAAGGAGGCTAAGTTTCTGAATTTTGAGCAAGGCAATCTAACGGTGCAACAATATATGACCAAGTTCACATCATTGGCTACGCATGCCTCGTACTTCAGAGAGGGAGAATATAGGAGAGTTAGAAAGTCTCAAGATATTTTAAAGCTTGAAATCTGAGAAAAGATCTTAATTCTCAATATTGATGACTATTACAAAAATGGTAGACAGAGCTTTGCTCATTGAAAAGAGTGATGGGGACATACAGAGGAAAAATGGCTCGGTTGAGTGGAACTAGACCAAATCTTTCGAATTGGCAAGGTGGAAGGAATTTGAACACCGGTGGTATTAAAGTGCAAAGAGCATGGAAATATAATGATCAAAGAAGCATGTAACAACCTAATGGCAAGCTTACAACTCAGCAAATTTAGCAAGTACAAGGGTACAAATTGACTTTTTTTTACTGTGGCAAAGTTGGGCATAATTCTAATTCTTGCTAGAGGAAGGAAGGGAAATGTTTTCACTTTGGATTGAATCACCATGTGAATGATTGTCCTAATCCGAGGCCAAAACCCCATTCAGTAAAGTGGCAAGCAGGGAAAGAGTATAGGCTGATGTACGTGGAAACCAAGAATTCAGGGAAGGGCTTTTTCTTTGGGATAAGAGGAGGCAAGATATTCGGCCAAAATGATTGGAGGTACACTTTCTATTTTTCAGCACTTGGCACAAGTTTTGATTGGTCCAGGTTCATCACATTCTTATGTAGCCCCACATTTTGTCCATTATTTGGGTAAATCAACTGAGAGTTTACCATATGAACTCGTGGTGCCTACGAGGGACTCCTTACTTAGTGTGTGGTAAGGGACTTAACACTGATCTGATTCTTCTACCCCTTCAAAATTTGGATGTCATCTTAGTATGGACTGGTTATCTCAACATCATGCTAATGTTGATTGTCATGCTAAGAGTGTTACTTAGAACTAGTGTGAAAGTATAGTGTGTACGCATGTATAAGCTTGGATTTGAAAGGAATGATGAATGTAATATATGTATAAAAGGCATGTTGTGTTGTTTATATTCAAAAAGAAATTAGCACACTCTGATTACTTTCTCAAGAAGGTTAGCCTGTTAGAATATGTGTTATCGCGTTATGCCTCTTGGGGCATGACACTAAGCCACGGTTGCCGTTTGACTGTTATAAATGTTGTAACTTTTTTATAAGACTTATAATCTGATTGGGAATTTTATGTAACTGTGTTGGAATATATCGAATTATTTAATTAACGACTTGGGTACAGTTGGCATCTGGATAGATACCTAGGCTTGAATTACTTAGGTCAGCATAAGCTGAAATAGATTCCTGGCCTTGGGATAATTACAAGCTGAAATTTGAAGTTTTGATACAGATTTATGGTTGGTCAATTTTTCGGACCAAATTTCTTTAAGGGAGAACGTAATACCCCAACTTTGTAGAGGTGTGGTTCGTATCGAACAATTTGGATAATGATTTCTAGTGACAGTTGGGATTGGCATTGTCATGCTTGTTAGTAGTCATGATGTCATTGTGACACCTCGTGTTTATTGAGGAGTCAGTATTAATTACTTCTCTAATCAATACCTCGTGCAACCAGTTGTCGTCGCGCTTGTCACGTGTCATTATACTGTCGCGACACATCGCGCTTCAGCCTTGTCATGTTTGCTAGGTGGCACAACGTTGTCTCGTCACCTCGTGCTTCGCTTAGCTTATTTGCTTGATATGTTGTACAACCATGTCTTGCTACCTTGTGTTTCTTTACACCTCGTGCTTCTTAGAAATTCTATAAAAAAAAGCCTTTGATTTCTTTTCAAACTATCAGAAGTTATCTTTAACTTGGATAAGATAGATAAAGAGTGAGAGAAGAAGATTAGTCGTAAGTATGAAAGAAGGATCATAGGACTGATTCCGAATAATTGTATGAGTAGTAACTTCATGATTTAGGTAAGGGGAATTCAATACCACTATTCTTTTATGCCACATTGTTGTTTCTTAACATTCATTGTACACTTAAACACTATTGTCTTAAAATCCTGCTCAAATGCTTGTTTTGAATATTAGTAATATCTTGGTTTGAAACACATTTTGAAATATGTTTATGTGATGTGACTTAAGTATCTTCAATTAATGATAGTGCACCAATGATTTGTCTACGTGCATGATACATTGTGATTATGATATAGCTAAGCATTGGCGGATCCCTTTGAAGATACCGGAAGCAAGCAACTAAAGTGTTGTGGTTGATGTGCATATTGGATACTGAATTAGTTTACTAACTATTCGAGATACTAAGCCAGATTGTTGTTCTACTGTCGAATATTTTAATCTTGAATTGTTTAGTGTGTTGAATATGATCTTATAATAATACTATTGTTATTCCACTTACTGGACAACCCAGCTCACCCCCCACCATGTACCTTTCCAGTGCAAATGATTATTTTGGTGAGCATATCCGAGCGGGGATGTGTGCGTGACATGCACTTTTGGAGTTTCTAAATGTTTAACTTTTTTTAGGGCTTATAATGTGATTGGGAATTTTACGTAATTGTGTTGGAATATATCGAATTATTGATTAACGACTAGGGTCGTCATAATTGGTATCGAGAAGGATACAAAGGCTTGAATTGCTTAGGTTAGCGTAAGCGGGGATAGTTTCCTAGCCTTGGGATAATTAGAAGCTGAAATTTGAAGTTTTGACACAAATTTATGGTTGGTCAGTTTTGCGGATGAAGTTTCTTTAAGGAGGGAAGAACGTAATACCCTAAATTTTTAGAGGTGCCCAAATAATCATTGGTTTGTTTCGAGCAACCAGGATGATGATTTCTTGTGACAATTGGGATTGGCATTTTCTTCATGTCTTTTCAAAGGGTTTCAAAATGAATACAAATACTTCAAGGGAAATGGTGAAAGGATTTTAGATGATCTCTAACAGTTTGAACATCAATCACAATAAGGGAGGAGTTTCACTTGGTCCCCTTCGATCAGATAACAAGACATTCATTTGAGCATCATTATCAAAATAATCATTGTAAGATACAACGTAAATAAATTCGAAGATGTTGATCATGGGCAGAAGCAATGCTATTCAGGCAATGCACAGAAAGTGTACGCATGTAATGCATGATGTACAATAACTAGATCTTCTCATTAAGGTAATAGCCCTGCATAATTACGCAAGTTCAGACCCCTTATAATGCCTCCCCGCAGAACAGATTCCCATGTCAACACAGAAACCAACATCATAGAATCAACAAGAAATTTGCTGCTTAAAATACAATAAAATGAGTACCAACATGAATTCAAATAACCTATTCAATAAAAATTAAGCATGGTGATATAATTCATTACGCAGAATTCCTAAATAACCACAATCAAATAGCAAGAATAATTACAAACAATTATTGAATCTAGGCACAACAATTCAGAAGAAAGAATGCAAACAATTATCGAATTTGCTGAGCATGGGACGACAAGTGAGCATCAATAAGATTTCCAAATAACCGATGAAGGTTTAATGTTGCGATTTTCTTGACAATAACATAGTGATATCAATGCATATCTAAGTGTTCGACAATAGCCATAAGCAAATAGAAAGAATACTTACGAACACAAGCTATCAAAATTAGGGTTCGGATAGAAATCCTTACCCGATGTTCAGATAGAAACCCTTACCTATCCAAAGCCGCTTTACAGTGAATTATTTAATCAGTCACCCCAAAAAACATTTACTTCTTTTGGATTATACAAAATCCAAATCCTGCCATTCACAAAGAATTAGTAGTTATTTATGAAGGACCAATCAGGAAATCTACATTCCATATAATCGAGGCATTACGACCTGCGACTCTGGTTTCAAGGATCCCAAAAAACATAACACCTGGGGAGGCAATCATATGTTGGGCCTCTACTTGCCTACCATTCACGTTAAAGCTGCGACACCATCAACCCTGGTGACACCACTCGTGTTGAGTTGTCTATCATAATCACATCATAACCCTACCCCTGCAAAAAGTTTCTTAAAAACATTTTGCATGATACAACGGAACTCTAAGCACAAAAATATCATAACCAAAAGCACGGTTGTCACCGCATTGCGTCCATCTCTATGCCTTAGAGTAATTTTTCCTTTCTCTCCTTAGAGGTTCCTCCTTGATCAATCTTATAACTTGAAACGACACAAATAAGGGATGAGCAAAAATTGCACAGTAAGGATAGTACATAGAGTATAACGCATAATACATTAGGAAATGTTGGAGAATCAATTACGAATCCTCAACGAAGGCAATAGATTTAGGAGGCCAAAGAACAACGTCTGCATTCATCTCGAAATATCACCTTTGTTCAGACTGGGTGGCTTCAAGCCCAACCGAACATCATCATTTTCACTTGTACAAGAACAAGATAGACTCATTGACTATGCATATGTAATGCAAGAGAAAGCATTAAAGCAAACAATAATGTGGGAAACATAAGATAATAACGTCAGCAATATCATTAATTGCAATGCATACTCGACTTGACACGACACCAGTTACTCCACTTTCACTAGGCTTCCACTTCTTGATGCCCTGTCATACGAGGTGTTCATCTTAGTCTCTCATGAATTGAAAGAGACAATTTTCATTAAAGGGACAGACTTAGAGTATTTCGACCATAAGTCCTCAATAACTCAACGTCTCATCAACAGCGGACTTAGGTCACAGAAAACACAACAAGAATAGTTCAACTAGAGAAATAAGAGAAAGAGTGTTAGAGAGAAAGAGTGTTAGAGAGAGAGAGAGAAGCTAAAAGTAAGTTTTTTGGCATCACTACCTGAGTCCCACAGTCGGTGATACCCCTGTTAGTGCCCAAAGGTTAGTCTAAGTCATGTTGGTGGTTGAATACCGGATCTAGTAATGTTGTTGATAGATTGTTTTTCAGACAAGTTATAGGTGGGTCTTGATTTGTTCGGCTCTAGCCCTTTCGCGGTTGGTTGGTGATCAGTCTTCCTCTAGCCGTCTTTCAGCCATTTGGATTTTTAGTTTCAGGCATTGTCATGCCGTGACCGGTGTTGTTGTTCTTCCCCCAGTCCAAAGTCCCTCATTTCCCCCCTCACACCCCTCCGTCCACCCTTCCTCTCTCCCCTTTCCCCCTTCCCCGTCTTCCCCCTCGCCCTGCTGTACCGACCCTAATTAGGGTTTGCACAGATCCCCTTTAATTTATTTTTTGGGCTAAATGGCATCTTCTGGTTCTCGTTTGAACTAGAATGTTAGAGGTCATCTTCATTTTTTGTGGTGCCTTCAGGTACTCAGTTCTCTGATGTGCTTAAACTGCATACTCAGCCTGGCTGTGATGATGCCACTTGTGTTCCTAGTATGGTAGCCTCTCCTCCACCATTGACCAAACATCAGGAGGTTATCGCTGGCCCTTCGAGATGTGATATTCAGGGATGTTTGGTTCAGCTAGAGTATGATGGATCTCTTAAAGAGAATTAATGGATCAGATTGTTCTGATGATGAAGCAGCTGTTCTAGCAAAGACTAGTGAGCTACAAGACCACTTCTTAAGTGGCTCGTTATCATCCCGTCAGTTTGGTCTGCTTATAAAGGAGCTTGAGTACCGGTGACAGGTCAATGAAATTTGTGTTGCAAACAGAGGTGGATTTACTCCAACAGGATCTAGGTTCAGCGTCACGACCTGTAATGCCCGAAAATTTTCTTTTAGAGTTATTATTACTCGTTCGGACAGAATAAACTTTTAGCGATGAATTCTTGCCTAGTGTTGGCATATTATTTGGAACGATTTATAGCGACAATTAGCATTAACGGTATTTTTAGAAATCTCACAGCGGCAATTGGTGAAGCGAGTGATGCAACAACCTGTTAATAAATCTTTCTAACGCGTAAAATGTCATAAATAATTATCGGGTCTTTTCTTTCGGCAATTATATAAAGTTGGGGCAAAAAAATAATAATAATTAATTAATTAAATTAACTAATGAAAATTGGGGGACCTTTATGAAAATTCTTCAAAACTAGGTTTTCTCTTTTTGTGTATATAGATGACATTTAGGGTCAGCCGACCCGAGACCACGTGGAAACGGCAGAGCGTAGGGAAGGAGCAAGGGAGATTTTCAGCGATCGAAGAACGTTCTCAGTAAGTTGCTTTTCGAAGCTAAGTTCAATATGAATAGATACTATAGTAGATGAAATTTGGTTTTCCTCTGGATATAAAATCTGAGAGCATGTTTATATAAGTATGTGATACATATGGGTACATATATATATGGGGGTTTGCGCGACAGCCAAGGCGCCTTGATGGGCTCGTGAGAGACAGCTATGGCTGCCGTGGAATAGAAGCCGATGGAAGGGCGACAGATGGATTGCGTGGATAGGTGGTGTTTATGTAGCCGTGTGCGAAGGAGAAGAAGAGCAGGCAGCAGCGGGGCGAGGCCATTGCCGGCGGATGCCGAGCGGCGTGGGCAAGAGGAGAAAAAAAAAAAAGAACCCCGGTGTATTGTACTTGGAGTTATGAGATGAAATGTGGAAGGAGAGAAAATGGGTATGTAGTTGTGCATATTAGTGGGTTATCTGTGTCTATATATAAATGGATAGTTGTGTACATGAATATTTTTCAACCCATTTGTGTATGAAGCAGGAGTGTGTAACAAGTGTGAAATCTTGTGTGACACGGGTGTATGAGAGTGAGTATTGTTGTGTGTATAAAAAGGCAAGGTCAAGAAATTGTGTAGGATTGGTGTATGCGTGAAATAGTGAGGAAATGGGTTTGCGAGTTGGGTTGTGGTAGTGAGTAGAGGCAATGTTTTAATGTGAGAAGTGGGCTGTGAGAATGAGTTTGGCAAGAGGAGAACAAGCTACTGCCGCAAGGCAGTAGCTATAAATGGAGATGAGGAGTTACAGTAATGGGTATGGGAATTTGGGAGGAGAGGTAAGGTATAAGGGAGTCAAATGAGTGTGTTCTGTAAACCATTTGTGTGTATTAGAGGTGTATATTTGTGAGGTGGAAGGGAAGCTACAAGGCAAGAGTATAGTTAGTGTATGTGTAAACAAATGAGTAAATGAGAAATTGGAAGGAAAGAAAGGCTGCGTGAACAGTGTTTTGGGAAGAAGTAGACTGATGGGTTGCATGAGGAAGAAGGTGCTGTAGGGAGAGAGGGAAAGTTGTGGTTTTAAATTTAACTTCAAATTGTCGCTAATAGTAAAGTTTTTGAGCAGTTCCTTCTTGAATTTTTAAGATATATATCTAGAAAATTATTTGGACAAAACTCAAAAAAGTAACTTGAATTAATTTTGCAAGAACTACGCACAATAAAAATTTCAGATTTTTCGGAGCTCAGGAAGCGTGCTAACTAATTTTATTCGTGATAGAGACGTTAGTGTATTACAGAATAGTAAATAAAGTTATTAAATTCTGAAACTCCTACAATAATCTTATGTAGCTAAGATAAGGTAGTTTCTAAAGTTTCAAAAATGTGTAAGGTCGTTTGCTATGTTAGCGGCGTAGCGCCCAAACGGATATAGCGTAACACTTCATTGTCACGATAGTTATGAAATTATTTCTAAGGAACTCTTCTGAATAGATTCAGACAAAGTGCAAATAGGTAATTATACATAAGTCGGGGGACGGTTGGGTAAAGTTTACTCATCTAAGAGAAACATAATATCTAAACGTGCCCGAGCGTCAATAAATGACATCTGTATGATTTGTTATTTAGGTTTTGATAGTCAAGAGCTAGGGCCGGCATTTGAGCAAATACCAGAAACAGATTTTGAGCGAGGTAAGTACCCCTGTCATGTTCCTCCGATATTTATTTGCAAAAACTATAATATGTATTTATGTTTTGATCAATTGAAGTTCAAAGATTTATTCTGCATATGTTTTATTTCTAAAATATTTGATGAGAAATGTAATTTGAAAGAATGCCATGGAATGTCGTGTGAGTCATAAAATTTTACTGAGTACATGTTAATGAGCAATGAAACTTGTCTTGGTTGCTGTGCCCCATATCCAATGGGGGAATGTTGGATTTCGGGCCCTGGTCAACAGGGCTCATACGTTGATGCATAGTACTATGGCTGGTGGTGCGCCCTTGCGCCCACATGATTATTTTATCCCGGGTGTAGGAGGGATTTCGGGCCCTAGTCAGGGGGGCTCGTACGCTGACCGCAACATACCTACGAAAAGAAATATATGTTTCTGATGTGAATGAAATGAATGATGGTTGTACTCAGATTTGAACATCTTTTCTTCTGAAATTCAGGTATATGTGTATATGTATATGAAGGACGTTTTTATGAATGACAATAATCAAATGTTTGAGTTGTTGAAAGAAAACCCACGGCATGTTTTAGAAATTCCAAACTTATTTTAGGAACATGGCTGGTGTATTTGCTGGGCTTTCGCTCATTCCTTATTTTTCAGGTGACTATTCAAGGGAAGCGGAGTCGTATGAGCCACACGGGGGAGTTATGCCCGAAGAGAATTTTTAGAATAATGAGTGCCTACTATTCGAACATTTTAGTCTATGTTAATTTACGTTATGCTTGAACTGATGTAAGGAGCTTAGGTCTCCTAGAGTTTTCTTTATAAGTTTTAAAGACATGTAATGAGAGTTTTATTTGAATGTTTTGGAGGTCCGTAAATTAGAATTAATTTGGAGTCACAGGATTGTAGTAAGGCCTAGCAGAGCCCTGGCAGGTGTTTGAATGGGCCTGCGGCCGGTCACGTGCCTAGCACACGGGCTTACCCGTGGGTTCGGGTCGTGACACGACCAGCCTCTCATTCCCATTATATTGATAGAGATGCTTGAGGACGAAGAGGCAATCAAGGTGATGCTCGCCCCAAGGGTGGGGCAGCCTCTGGTGAAGCTAAGGGAGGAGGAACTCCTTGAGCAGACGCTTAATGCTCCATTGCTCCTTCTCCACATCCTTCCTGGGTAGATGAAATGAAATTAGGGCCTCTCAACTCTAAAGAAAGAGAAATTATCTCACTTCCCACTGACGTTTCCTAATGGAAAGGTACAAGTTTCTCTCCTTAAGGTTATTGCTAAAGAGGGCATTGAACTGTGGGATAACTATGTTGTGGGTTATTTCCTTGATAAAAAAAACTGCCTTATTTCATTGTTAAAAACATTGTCGTAAGTGTGGTTGAAGGATGGCTTACAAAAGGCTAGTGCACAAATAGATGCAGATACATATACATACTACATATACATATGTACACTTGCTAGTCCATCAAGGTACTCTCCCACACCAATTTCTACGCAATGCCCCGAAATTTTAAAGGTGCTCAAAATATTACTGGTTGGTTAAGAGAAAAATGATGATGATGATTTTTAATGACAATTGGAATTGACATTATCGTGATTGTTGGTTGTCATCATGTTTGCCAGGTGGCACAACCTTGTCTTGTCACCTCGTGCTTCGAATCTCTTCGTGCTTTGCTTAGTAGTCTTGTCGTGCTTGTTAGGCGACACTGCCTTGTTTTTCCACATCGTGTTTCTTTACACCTCATGCTTTCTAGAAAATTCTATAAATATGCCTTTAATCTCTTTTTAAATTAATTCAAGTTATCTTTGGCTTTCATCAAAGGATAGATAGATAACGAGTGAGAGATGAAGACTGGCCTTGATTATGATAAGGACTTATTTGGATGAGTTGTCTAAGTGGATTCGTCATGATTTGGGTTAAGGGAATTCCATATCACGATTCTTTTATACCACGTAGTTATTTATTTCTTAACATTCGTCGTACTCTTAAACACTATCTATTATTCTGAAATCTTGCTTCAATGCTTGTGTTGAATATTGATAAATATCTTGGTTTTGAAGTATGTTTATGTGACGCGGCTTAAGCATTTTTTATCAATGATAGTGCTCGAGTGATTTGTATATGCCTGATACGTTATGATTATAACACAACTCAGCTAAGGCGGATCCCTCTGAGGATACCAAAAGCAAGATGTTAAAGTGTTATGTTTAATGTGAAAATTAGATATTGAATTGGTTTATTGATTGTTCGGGGTACTAAGCAATGGTGGCGTTAACTGCTTGGCTGTCAAATATTTTGACTGATCGTGAATTGTTTACCGTATTTCATAACGATCTTATGGTGCTATGATTATTCCACATATTGGGCTACCCAACTCATCCCACCATTTACCTGTCCAGTGCAGATGATTATTTTGGTGAGCACATGCAAGCGGGTATATGAGTGAGGCTTGTAGTTTTGAAACTTTAGAAACATTCACAACTTATTAATGACTGTTAATTTGATTGGGATTATGACGTACTTGTGTTGAAGATATTGAATTATATATATCAGCTACTGGGTCTTGTAATCTAATTGACATTGTGTGACTATATTTAAGATATTGAATCATTGTTATTAGTGACTTGAGTCGTCACATCATCAATACACAACAACTCCCGCCAAAAACACCCCAATGCAGAATCTCATGTCAATACTTAGAATACAATAATCGCTAATTCAGTGAAAATGTTGGTGCTCGGTGAGTAATAAATAATGAGCATCGTAAGAATTTTTAGGGACCGCTTCAGGCTCAAGCAAGGTTTTAAAGGCAAAAATACATGTTCAAGTCAAACATAACAAAGTTCGAAGAATTTCTATAACAATTCAGAATAAAATTTCACGAAATCAAATTCGAGCAAATAGGTTTTGATCATATATTGGCAAATTAACCTATATTGGCAAATTACATATCAGAACAAAATCTAGCCTTATAATACTATGAACCCAACGCTAATTTTTTAAACGTTGTTTACTCTGACACTCTCAACATAACCTAAACACGTATGACAAATCTAGTCAGAAAACCCAACACACTCCTAAAGGCTTAATAATAACCAAGAATTGATAATAAATTCTGGTAAAACATTTTTATGACTTAAAACAGCACATCAACTAAAATATATTTTTTTCCTTTAATGTTATTAAAGCCCATAAATAGCCATAATTGTTTCTAACTGAAAATAAAGTCCTACAATTTTTGTAACATCTTTAAAATATATAGAAATTGAATAAAAGTTTAAAGGGCACTAATGTAACACCCTGATTTTTTTTCGAAGTTTTAACCGATCAATCCATCGAATCCTCAATTGTCCAAATTTATTCATTTCCACTACAAATGCCCAACACCATTCACATCAGAGCACTAAAATCCATTAAGTTGTCTTAACAAATCATTCCTATCACAAAAACAATTATAAATTACTTAATTTATTAAGTTACATAACGGTTCCCAAACAAGGCTCAAATAAACAAATAATGGAAACATAAACTATTCTGAAGTTCAGGCTCGATTGTCCAGAAATCTTACTTACGGTTATTTCCTGCAGAAAGGAATAGAAAAGGGAGTGAGCTTTAGAGAGCTCAGTAAGGTTGCTCAAAATTCAATAAAGAGTACAAACGAATTGGGAAAATTTTATATCAGTGACAAAATGGAGAAACGTATTCTAAATAAAAAATTCAATAGATACACTTTCAATTACACTGAAGCAATGAAGATGATATTTAACATGAGTATGATGCAAAGCCACAAAGGCAGTGCAGGGTAACACTAAACAAAGCAACACAGGCAGTGCTCACTAACAATAAGGTTGCATATGCAATAACAGACCATCCTTATAACTCCTCAACACAATAACTCATGTCAATATTTAGAGTGCAATAATCGATAAAACAATGATAAGTTCGATGCATAATGAGAAATAAATACACAGCATCGTAAAGGAATTTCAATAAACATATAAGGCTCAAATAATGGGAATTAATAGCAATCAATGCAATTTCATCACAAATATAAGTGAGTCCAATGAAAACGTCAATAACAATCTAAAAAGAATATTAAAATATTAATAGATGAAATAGGGTTTCGGAAGAAATCCCTTACCTCGATCCAAGCACTGAAATTAAGAACGCTCTCTATCAAATCCTCGATGTTAACTTAGGTTGGCAGAGTCATTTATCAGAACAATTATTCATACTACAATATTATAATCTTAATATAACTATCCATAGCGTACCCATTTCTCTACCCGGAAATGATAAAATTCAGAGCGGTTTCCCACACGACTAACCTACCTCGAGACTCAGAAATATCCTAAAAATGTTCTTATCATTCATTAGATATTATTTATAGCTTAATACAGCTTATGGACCAAAAATATAATTTTTGAATATTTTTGATTATTTTCAAATTAAAAATAATTTTCTTAAATACACTAAAAACTAATAAATTGTCATAATTTCTTCTAGTTGGAAATGAAGACTCAAATATTTATACAAACCATAATATATGTATAAAAATTATAGAAATAAAAATCAGGATTTAAAAGGCACTAAAACTATTTCTTTATTTTTTGTTTTGCTAAATTCCATGTGATACGGAAAATGGCAATAAATCAACTCCAAAAATTATCAATTTTTTTCTGAGTCTTTATAATTCTACGAAAACATTACTATAATTTTACCCAGAACATTTTCAGGGTTTTAGGGGTCCAAAAGAATTTTACAAAATTTTGAAATTACAGAAATTACTAAAAATACATGTGATTTCAGAAAAATATGAAATTTTGCCACAAATCCTAATATAGCCTAAAGTATAATACTATAAATTTTCAAATGTTAAAAATCACTGTACTCTATCATATGCTCGCGGCATACTGACGCTAACCCTTAGACACATACTTGCGCACAACTCTTATACTTCTATTCCCTAATCGATTCAGCAACTTTTCTTCTCTTCTAAACTTACACCAACACCCATGCACCTCACCACTTGTATACATATTCACATAAACATTTCATGCACACAATTTACACACAGACACCCTTCACAATAATAAGTTTGGGTTAGAAGTTTTAGCAACAAATGGACGTGTAGGGTTTTGTTTTTATTTTCTAACTAGGGTTTTCATTCTATATACTTATATAAAAAAAATTATGTGGGCAGCCGTCACAAACCTCCTTCCATTTTTCTAAAGTTTTACCGAGAGAGAGAGAGTTACTGAGATAGAGAAAGGAGGGAGGATCGAAGAGATATGTGGATCGAAGAGATATGTTTCCAGCAATCAAAATTCTTTTGGTAAATTTTTTTTAAACCCTTCTTGTGATTTGAATTCTTATAGATTGGCGGCATGAGAGAACTGTGAGGGTTTTGGGCTATGGAAAAATGCATGTGCTATGGATATAATGAAAGGAAATGGGTAAAATAGTGGGCGCATTAGTATATTTGTGGGTGTGTCCATGAGTGTAGGTGTCTTGTGCTTGTAGAGAATGTGTATTGTGAGTGAATCGTAGTGTATGAGTGCATCAATGTGTGTTGGAGTGATTTTGTGCATGAGAGAAAGGTGTGTACACACCAGTGTTTATCTGTATGTGATGTGGGTGCAAGGTGGTGGGGTGCATGGAGAGTTGTGTGACTGAGTGAGTGGGTGAGTAGGAAAGAAATAAAGAGAGAAAAAGAAAACAAGTGCTGTGTGTGTGCGTGTGTACTAGGTGTGAGTGTTTGCATGTACTTCGTGGGTGAGATATGAGGGTGAAAATGGTGTGTAAAATGAAAGAAGAAGGGAGACCCACTGCCGTGAGGTAGTGGGCATGGCAAGATGCCCATTTGTGTGAGTATTATTTGGAGATTTTGGAAGTACATGGTGAATATATGAAGCCTGTATGTGTGAGTTTTGGGTGTGCCATATATGAGTGTATGTGTGCATATAATGTATATATCTGTGTGTACATAAAGTGAAGATTAATGAGTGTACATGTGTGTAAGAGGTGCAGGTAGTGTGGGCAGGTACATGGCTGCCATGAGGGAGTGTTTTTATGGGGGTATTTATGTGTGTTTGTAGGTGTGAAATGAAGGAAGAAGGAGGCTGCATAGCAGCTGTGAGACGACAACATTGTGGGTGCGTTTGGAGTGGGTTGTGTACATGAAAGGGAGAAGAGGAAGGCAGCAAAACAGCCCATGGACATCAAGTGTGTTGTGGGTTTGTGTAATGGAAATGGGTGTGGGATGTGTATACATGACAGTGTGTTTGTCTTTGTGCGAATGTGTGTAGTGTGCAAGAAAGGGAGACTGCTAGGTAATTGTGGTGTGAATATATGTACATAAATATGGGTTCTTGAAGTGTAGTGTGGTTGTTATGAAGCAAGGAATGTGTTATTGTGTAGCCATGAAACTAGTAGCAGGTATGAGAGGAGAAAGGCCCACTACCATGCGGCAGTGGGTATGGGAATGTTTGTGTGCCTGGATGTATGTTTGTGTTTGAGGGGTTGTGTGTGTGTGTGTATGAAATCAGTGGGTGTGGAGAAAATTATGTAGCGTTCATGTGTGTCATAAGTGGGTTCATGGAAAAAAATGTTTGTCTGACCTGTGAGTGAGTGTGTGAATTGGTGGGTATATTGGTGAGCATGATGGATATTGGGTGTGGCTTAGAGTGTAGTTTATTGGGTGCTCAAGTATGTGAGAATGTAATGTGTAATGGGTATGTGTGTGAGTGGAACAAGAAGCAAAGAATAGGAAGGAGGGCTATCGTGAATGGACCTGTGTGTGTGTGAGTTTTTGGTCAGTAGGTAGAAAATAAAAAGGAAGAAGAAGAAGAAGAGAAGTACGGAACAGATAAATTTGGGTTAGCATAAGATCGATATGTGCATATGTTAACCCACGCTAATCATTAGCACATGAAAATTTTTAGTATAATACGTTAGATAATATTAGAATTCTTGGCAAAAGTTTATAATTTTCTGAGATCGTATGAATTTTTAGTATTTTTTATAATTTCAGATTTGGAAAATTCTTTGGGAGCCTTTAAAGCCAGAAAATGTTTCGGTAAAAATTATAGTAATGTCTTTATGGTATAAATAAGACTCACTTTGAATTTGATGATTTTTGGAGTTGATTTGCTATGGATTCCATGTCACATTGGTTTTAGCAAAACGAAAAATTCAAAAATAGTAATTCGAAAATATTCAAAAATTTAGAAAATGTATATTTTGACTTTTAATATTTTTTTAAGCCATAAAAGTGTTTTAGAGTAAAGAATTATAAATTCTAGAGTATCGGTACCCGTTAAGGAGTGTATAGGATTTTCGGTCAAGTTGACTGTGTGCGAGAACCGTTTTGAGTGCGCGATTTTGGAGAGAGTGGGTACGCAGTGGGTAGTTGATATTAGGGTTTATAGTGTATTTGACATAAATTATGTTCTAACGAATAAAATGCCAATCTAGGTTCATTCAGAGATTTTAAAATATTGATCGAGGATTGGTAGTATCGCTTAGCTTTGACCGAGGTAAGGAATTATATCCGAACCCTATTTCGTTACTCCGTTTTCAAATACTTATAAAACAGTTTTACAAACTACATTGATTTGATTTTATATTTAATATAAAAGATGTTTTGAAACTGTTTATGAAATCCTAATTTGAGCCTGAAAGTGATCGTTTGAAATTCGTTATTATCATCTGTTTACTAAATTCAATCATTGTATTTAAATTCCTTGAATATTTTCAAATGCATTTATTGCTTCTCAATGTTGACATGAGTTAATAACTTGGGAGCCATAAGGATGGTCTGTATTGTTGGCGTTATAAAGATGGTCTGTTGGATGGATTTAACTAATACCTAAATGGACTAGTCAGTGTACATATACATATGTAAAGCGTATCAAGCACTGTCGGGATGGCTTTGCTTCTGTTTTGCTCATGTTCAATGTTTCATGTTTATGTTTCATTACACTTAAACTGCTTTGAATACTACCCATTCATGCTTTATTATACTTTAAGTGTTTTGAAATGATATTTATTTAAGGGATTGAGTTGATACTCATCCTTACACTTATATTGAAAATGATGTGGTTTTCTTTGAAAACCGTCTTGATATTATCATTGGTTGTATATAGAAAATCATTTGAATCGCTCTGTTTCTCTGTCTTAAAAAAGTTGTTATTTGGTTTAAATATGAAATCGTTCGAATTGTTTTTAAACTGTTTTTAAATCTTTGATCGACCTTACTGGGCTCTCGAAAGCTTACCCTCCTTTGACTTCCTTTCCGTAGGTGATAACCAACCATAGATTGCATTGGGTGCGGATTAGAGCCGAGCGAGGAAAAATTGAATTGAAATTTAGTGTTGGTCATTAGGACCCCTACCTAGGCAGTGTTGCTATTTAGAAATTTTGACTTAAAATTGATGTTTAAATTAGGACAGTAAATTTAGAATATTGTCTTATTTGTTGTTTTACTTGCTCTAACTGACTGGTGGTTCTAATTAGGTTGAGTTTGAGGATATTATTGTCGTAGTGTAAATGATCGAGTGAGTGTTAACGCTTCAAAAAATTCCGGGTTGTTACACAACATATGATTGCCTCCCTAGGTGTTATGCTTTTTGGTATCGTTGAAACCAGAGTAGTAGCTCATAATGCCTCGGTTATATGTTACTGTAGATTTCAGGGTTGGTCCTTTATAAATAACTACCAATTCTCCATGACTGGTAAACTTTAGATTTTGTGGAATCCCAAAGTAGCTAAAGTTACTTGCCTTGGGATGTCGCACTACAACAAAACCAATCTATAGTGACAAAATAGCCTACGGCTTACACGGAACCTTAGATACAAGTTCCCCTTAGACAGACGGTTAAGATTGAAACGTGGCCATTGCTTCTTCTCCAAATTGGAACCCAATTGCAACGGTGCTTACCGTGGGAATTGGGTGGAAAATCAGGTTACGCTGGAGAGCTTTGGCGATCAGCAATCTCTCAAACGCAAACACACGGCTGATTACCGTGGCGATAGGAATTAACAATCAGGCGGGAGAAATTTGCGGGCATAATTTTGGCAATTGGAATTGCACAAAACCTATCTCGAATGAGATTTTTGTGCGCAACAAGAACTTCAGTGAAGATCGACTTCTAGATATGACGTTCTTCTTGCTTTTTTTTGTCGATCACTCACACCATGCCGATCTTCTTCTCTCTTCTTCTATCGATCACAACGTGTGGTGAAACAATTATTTTTCTAACATGAAACAATTAGTTCTTCTATCGATCTCTCTTCTTCTTTTTATTTGGGTTTGATATTAGTTTGCTGATTACACAAAGTTTTCTAGCATGAACCAGAAATAGGTTGTGGTTTAACATTATGGACAGATCGTAAATCTCAGAGAACTGAAGGTGATATACTGAAACTGAACTTAAAACCTGTTCGCCGACCATACGAAGTTATCTTGAATTTTTACTTGTGATTCTGATAACAGAGATGACAAGAATAAAGCCATGTCTGCAAATTTGTATGTAGTGGTCATGTTGCTTATTCCCTCGGTCCCCTTGGAAAGAAACTTCTCTAGTTTGGGTTTGTCCCAAAGGAAAAAAGCTACTTTCTAATAAAACAACGAGATTACGTAACCTGAGAATATAGTATATCATGATTGCTATATAGTGAAATCTAATGTGAAGCTGTAGTGGACGGCCTAATCGAGAAACCTGTGTATGCTTGATTTTGTTTGAAGAACTGGCTAGAGGTAAGTTGATTTTTGTGTCTTTAGCTGAGTATTTACGCACAAGTATTCTACATTTTTAGGAGATGTGAGCTGAAGGTAGATACTATTCACCGATAATTTTAAGAGATGTGAGCTAAAGGTAGATACTATTCACCGATAATTTCATAAAATACCTCCATTTAGCCATAAGACCAGTGGATTAGTAGAAGAACTCTGTGGGGACTCGACAAAGTAATAGAACAATGCCCTTCCAGCTTTTGGGTCAACGGTGACATAGCCAGCGTACTGATCAAAATCAACACCACCATCAGGTTGCCCAGACAACGAGTCAATTTTATCAGCTTGCATCAGCCCATCTTGTGGTCCAATGTACACGGGAGAGTAGGCTTGTCCCGTATCCGCTATAGATTGTGCCCAATAATCTGAAACAGGTGGGTTTTGTGAACTCCTGGACATGAGCAACTTGTAGAGGTTATCGCTCTGGCCAGCATAAGTTAAACTACAAAAAGCCAAAAGGCATAGAGAGAGCGCAGGTAGCAACGAGACTTGTGTGCTGTTTTTATCATCTTGTAGTTCGAGATTTGCATGTTAGTTTCCAATTAGAGACTCCATTTATTGAACCAGGGGGACGGCGATGTTTAGGCATTTCCTTTGTTTTGTGACAACTCCTAGAAACAGCTACTTTCCAGCCATATTATCCCATTCTCATCTTTACAAGTTTTGAGGGAAAAAAGAAAGGTGAACTTTCTAAAATATTGATTGAAATGTTCTGTTGTGGACAAAATCTGGGGAGTAGCATAGAGCTCGTGAACGAATATGCACATAACAAAGAAGAATTTGACAATTATTTAAGTAAACTGATTGGGTCTATTTTTTGAGATTTATTATTCTTGTGATTTATCAGTTACTTGCCAGATAAGCATCCAGCAGGGATTCACCAATGCCTAATGTAACGACCCGGTCCACGGCCCCACCACAGGGCATTGCCTCCCTCAAAAGGGCTAGCCAAGTAGGTACTTATGAGTTCATAGGCAGGGTCTTATAAGGCTAATCGCAAACTCTCCCACAACCGATGTGGGATATTACAATCTCCCCACCTTATTCCGTAGCGTCCTCGCTAAGGCTCGATCGTACATAGCCCAAAATCTTCCTCTCTAGCCAATGTGGGATATACCCAGCTCACCCTTCGTTGCCCCAACCATCCTCTTGATGTGGGATATACCCGGGCTTGCCTTCGTTTCCCCCAACCATCGGCAACCCGACTGGATACCCCAGCCCGAGCTTTCGAGAGTCGGCTCTGATACCATCTGTAACGACCCGGTCCACGGCCCCACCACAGGGCATTGCCTCCCTCAAAAGGGCTAGCCAAGTAGGTACTTATGAGTTCATAGGCAGGGTTTTATAAGGCTAATCGCAAACTCTCCCACAACCGATGTGGGATATTACACCTAACGTATACAGGAGAGGAAAACTCAACGGAGCTGTGCATTGGGGATTAAGAAGTACCTTATCCTCGTGTCTAACGTGCATATATAGTGAGGAGAGGTTACCTTCTTTCTTGAGGAGACAATCACCTAGTGATTATCCTGATAGTGCAGTGGATATTTGATGACCTAGGTTACTCATCATATTAGGAGATAAGAATTACCTTGGGTTGGATGACAAGTGCCACACTAATAATTGCAACTATTTTTTTTTCAATATCATTTGCCCCCCATTTCATGTTCTTTAGGAAAAGAAGGTGGGAGTTATGTAGTTTCTCCTTGGATAGGTAGAAGGAGTTAGTGGCTAGCGAACGTCTCGACCGAGCAACCTATTTGAGCAAGCATGAGATTCATGCCTAGAAAAGGGACTTAATCTGTGACGGTCAAAAGTATTCACCAAGAATGATGTTCGATTGACCACGTATTTCCGAGCAATATTTTGTATTAGTCAAAGGAGTTCTCAATTTGAAACAATCACAACATATGCTGATTACACAAACTTTTCTATGCATTTTTTGCATGAACCAGAAATAGGTGGTTTGATATTAGTTTGCAAATTTCTTAGGTGAAATTGCTAGGATTGGCAATTTGATTGCCCATTTTGATTTGGGTTTGTTTTGCCTTGTCAATTTTAAGTTGAAATTTTGGCTAGTTACCTGAGTAAGTACCATGCTATTTTCCATTTTAGTCAATTGTTACTCAATCCCGAATACGCTTGGTCATCAGGAAACATGTAAGCCAAGAGAAGGGTGATTTCTCAATGACGAGGAAGAAGAAAATATCAATTTTGAGGAAGATGTTGAAGAGGATGGTGATTTTGATGATGAAGATCAAAATCTAGTTGAGGATTTTGATGATGAAGATCAAGATCTAGATGAAGATCAAGATGAAGATGACGATGAATAGGAGGATTATATCTCTACATACAAGTGATCGAGTGTTTCAAAAATGCATGTGTTTCTGATTAAGACTCGTTTGCGTTATGTTTTCACTTGCTTATTTGAATCAATGTCATGATTGTTGAAAAAAGACGTTCCTTTTGTAACAATGAAGCATACTGCCAAAGGGTTTCTTTTTCTTTTATGCTCATGTGAATTTTGCCAAATGAGTTAATTTTATTTGATGTATCATGTTAATATATGAGATGCGCATGCATTGTATATGCATAATGCGACCTTTTCAGTTGGTGCTTGAGTTAATGCTTGCCCTACACGCAGAGACTCTTTTCACATGGCTGGACGGTGACGACGACAGTTACATGCCGAGGCTGATACACCACGGGCTGAAGACCAAGACTCACACACTGATGGTTCATCGACGGAGGCCTATGATTCACAAGTCAAGGGTTCAGCGACACAGGAAGAGGGTTCAAGCACAGGTTTTAATTTACTTCGTATTTATGTAACGATTCTTGAATGTTCTAGATTTTATTACTCCTGATTCACCATTAATAGTTCAGGAACTCTAGCGGATATTTTAGGGGTTTTTTCAATCAACACATGAGTTGCTAAGTCCATTACAGATATACTTGTCAATTTTAGTTTATTGACGATGTTAAACTGTGGACATATGGTTTTCATATATAGATTGCAATTTTTACTTTGCGGAGACGATATGAAATTTATTTTTTGTTCTTGATCTTTATGTTTTTCGTGAGAGTTGGTTGTTACAAACTGTCTTCTGTCTTGAAGGATATAGAATCTTTTTGGTGGGAACTTTTCGGTTTAGCTCCACACTAGTGTGACCCCCTGCACTTCTTAAGCTTTGGGTTAGAGATATAGATGTGACCATTGCTAATGCTTGCATCTTTCTCTGACACATCTCATAAGAGCAGCATTATTAGTAAATGACCAAGTGAACACAAGCTCTTTCTGTTTAAGGTTAGGTCCTCCGAAGAGTATGCAGATGTGAATAGTCTTAACCTTTTAGAGAGGTTGGAGTTAAATAGATTATTAATAGGTTTTGGAGAGAGGGCAGAGGACACTAATTAGTACTTGCACAGTAGTTGGCATCATCAGCTCGGTGAACTTGTCCGTACAGTCTATCAAGGCCTCCCAAGAGCTCATTCAATTGCTTGTGGTGCGCTTAAAGGGTCAAGAAAATTGGAGGTGGATTGATGTTTGAGTCCTTGCTTTCCGTGGTTTTCCTTGTTCACAACATACACTAGGAGACAAGTAAGAGGTTAATCACTAAACTGGTACTTGAGCTGTAGCAGAGCACATATTGTGACCTTCATGTGTGCAATGAAGGTCACTACTCACCAGGTACTTGCAGTGTACAGACATTACTTGGATGTTTTGTTGACTGCGAGAATCTGTTCATCTCAGCAAGGTTAGACCATACTCTTTGTTTTGGAAAATTCGTCATGTAGGCTTAGTTGTTGTCCAAACCTAGAGGTTTGCCAAAATTTGCACTGAAAACACTAGAGGTTTACAAATTAGGCTTAGGTGCTATCCAAACCCTGGTATTTGCATTACAGCCTTTGCCTGACCCAACCGCCCGATTATAGCCTTGAGGTAAACTTGAAAATAGATCATGATGCAGAAGATAACGATGCTTCGCTAAAGACCAGAAAGACAACCCATTGCCTCTACAACACAGAATATCGCAACGCAGCCAAGTGGTGAAAACTAGAAGGTCAGCCATAGAAATCATTGAGCTTCATGCTCTGGCTGCTCAACAGCTCATGTTTGAGGAAGACTTGTAGAAGGAGAGCCATCCATTGCTCATAAAAGTAGGACAAGAGGGAAGATAAAGTCATTTATGTTGGTGGCATGGAGGGACATTATGATTAATGCCTAGCAGCCTACGCACACGCATCACACACACACACAACAGCACACACTTTCACATATGGCTGCCGTGCAGCCCACACACACACACACACACACACACGCATCACACATTCATGCACATCAATACACTCAGCACCACGCATGCCCATGCCCACACACACACTGGATAAACAAACGCTATGCTGCAGTTGCTGTAGAGCTTTAAGCTGCTCTTGTTTGCTGGGGTATGTTGATTCGAGGCACGCACCTTGCATCACTTCTCCCCCTTGTCTCTTAGTTTGGCACCCTCGAATAGTTTTTAACATCAATGGTTCCAATACTTTCCTCCAAGGCCATGTTGACCAATTTCTGAGACCATTTGTTTGGAGTGATTTACTCTTTCTAGGGGTATAAGTTTACACATCGTGTTTTCTATGTGAAGGTTTCTTTCATTGATGAAGTCGTACACTCTCTTACGATAATTTGTACATTCTCTTACGGGAAATCGTACACTCTCTTACGATAATTTGTACATTCTCTTATCAGAAATTGTACATTCTCTTACGATAATTTGTACATTCTCTTACGAGATATTGTACACTCTCTTACGATAATTTGTACATTCTCTTATCATAAATTGTACACTCTCTTACAATAATTTGTACATTCTCTTATCAGAAATTGTACATTCTCTTGCAAGAATTTGTACATTCTCTTACGAGAATTTGTACATTCTCTGTTGTCTAACAAAATATCTAAGAATAACAATCAGAACTAAGTAGCATGTTATTGTCAAAGAGCAAATTCACACATATTTAGGTAAACATTCAAAGAATAATTTTAGACGGAGCGGGACCGCTACAAAGTGTGCGCGCGCGCGCGGTTTTTATTCACTTTTTAAACATTTTGCACGGCTGAGCATTCGGTGCTTAATTGTGTTGATATAATCTGGTAATTTGTGTCTTTATGTTCACTTATACTTCAATGTCCAGATTAGTTTGACCTGAAATAGTTCCTGGGTTTGGTTCTTTAAATTGAGTTATTGTTGAATTCAATGTACTCTTGCAACTTGTGCTTCTGGATTCATTATCTTGTTTTTTATACGGTATATAGTGCTTAGAATTAAGGGTGTTCTTAAATGCGAGTGCTGATCTAAGCTAGTTAGGAGTAGCTGGGGCATATATAACTGAAAAGAGACTACTTTATGGTAGGAAAATGAGCCTAATGGCGTGGGTGTTACCGCTGGGTTGATGTTAAATTGCTTGCATCAAGCGAAAGATACTAATTACATATCATTTCAGTTCAATACCAAGTTTCCTGCTCATTCTAGGTTCAGTTGGACCACAATGGATGAAAAATGTTTTCTTTTTAGGGTAAGTGTAGTTTGTTTACTTTCTAACCATTTGTTGCATGAAATCTCAAATAAATTAGCCATTCAAAGAAATCTTGCTTTGTGTTTAAGTAAATTACATTTTTTCAGCGCGAAAGAAGGCTAGACGACCCACTATGTGCGCAAATGTGTGGGCAAGAGAAACTCAAAAGTATGTGGGGTACAACAATGTAGGCCAAATGTATACTGGTGCTGTGAAAGAGATGACTGCATGGCTTGGAATCTTAGCGCGAAAGCACAATATCTTTCCGATCTACAAACCTTTCTTCTCTGATTTCACTAAAGATGATCTGGAGGTTGCTTGGGCTGAAATAATGGTATATTTAATCTTTGAAACACATAACTCTTCCCTATATGCTGCTTTTCTAATTGATTGTCCATCCATTTTACCCTTTAAATGGTAATCACATGCACTAACTAATGCATCAACTATGTTGAATAATCACGATGTAAACTCCATATTGGTTTTTCTCTATTTGACTCTTACATTATGCTTGCAGAAACGATACACAACAGACAACCCGATGGCAAAGAAGCAAATATTTGAGAGGCTTGACAACATGTGGAGAGGTTGGAAGTATGATTTAAAGCAGAAGTATTTTATAGAGAATGATCGAGCCAAATTCCTGAGCAATATGAAAGACTTAAGGGTGGACAAAATCCAGTGGGAGACATTAGTTAACTATTGGTTAACTAGTGAAGCAAAGGTAAATGATTAGTTATGATAATACATGTAATACCCCGAAAATTTTCTTTTCCTTATGCAAAATTTGTATATTTTTGAATAAATAAGTTTGTGACCTTTTGTTAAAACTAAGAAAATGAATTGGGATTATTTTTGAAATTTTTGATCAGATGAACAGTAACTTTTAGTCGAATTTAAAAGGTTTGAGTCGACTAAAAGTGTTTCCGTTGACTAAAAAGTATTTAAATTGTGTAAAAATAGTTTTCTGAAGTTTTAGTCAAATTTAAAGGTTTTAGTCGACTAAAAGAGTGTTTTCAGTCGACTAAAAGTTTTAGTCGATGAACAGTATTGTTGAACAGTAGTTATGAACAGTATTTTTGAACAGTAACTTTGAACAGTACTTTTAGTCGAATTTAAAGGTTTTCAGTCGACTAAAAGAGTGTTTTTAGTCGACTAAAAGTTTCAGTCGATGAACAGTGATTTTGAACAGTACTATGAACAGTGATTTTGAACAGTACTATGAACAGTGATTTTGAACAGTACTTTTAGTCGATGAACAGAACTTTTAGTCAAATTTAAAAGACGTTTTCAGTCGACTTAAAGGCGATTTCAGTCGACTTAAATGTATTTTCAGTCGACTCAAAGTTGATTTTCGGTCGAATGAAAACTTGATTTTTGTCCCATATAAATAGCCTCTTTGTTTTATTTTAGCCATTTTGTTCTGGGTTCCTTGTTCCTTACGGAGGAGAGGGAGAGAATAGAAGGCTTGGAAAGCTCTTTTGGTGCTAGAGTGGTGCTTTGAGGTTTTCTTTTCGTCGGAAGCTTGTTTGAGGTAAGGGTTTGAACGTTCTTGCTGTGGTAAAGGTTTGTAACGTTTTTGCTATGGTATGGGTTGCTTCGTTAAATCTGAAAAAGAGTTGTTGGAGTTGATTAATCTTGTTTTGTAAGGGATTCTACCTTTTGATTTTGGCTTGGGTTTCCTTCTTTAAATCTGGAAAATTATTAGATTTTGATCAAGCTTGTTGTGGATGGGATTTTATCATCGTTTTGTTGTGGGAAAAGTATCTTTCGAAATCCGAAGGTTTATACTTCATCAATTTCGGTTCATCTATATTTGTTTGCATTTGATTTGTTCCACTTTTGCCCTCTTTTGAGAACAATGTTTACCGCTTTTCGTTTGTGCCTGATGATGCACATCATTGAATTCGTATATTTGTGACCGTCAATTTAAGATTGACACTGACTATGTTGAACAACTCTCGAAAATAGGAGGGTCCTATGGACACATGTTTGTTATACTAGAGAGCCGAAGCCTCCTAGTATGCTCCGGAGCACACGTTTGATGTTTGGTTCGACATTTGGGTCTTATGACCACCATAGTCATCGTATGTTTGTAGTGTACCCGACATATAATTGAAATGTGTTTTGGGTTAAACGCTTAATGACGTTTGCTTTGGTATTTGATAGTAAGATATGATTGCATTTTCATACCTTCGGGCTTGTATTTGATTTGGGTTCTTTGGAACATTTTGTATATTTGATTTGCCTTAATTGCATCGTAGCCAAATGTTATACCTTGTTTGTATTTGATTTGGGTTTTTTGGACCACCTTGTGAACATTTTGTATATTTGATTCGCCTTATTTACATTGTGGTCAATTGCTATATCTTGTTCGTCAAATATTTGATTTTGTTTTGGACTACGAATCATCGTATTTGCTTCCCATTTGTTTTCTACTTACTGAGCTATTCGAGCTCATCCCTCCTATTCGTTTGTTTTGTCCTTTACCACAGGTATCGGACGTGATTTTGGGCGTGACATGTTTGGGGGAATTAGAGCATTTGGTTTTGTTAGTATATTTTGAGCAATGTAAATCTTCTGAGGACTCTACCCGAAAGTGGGTTAGTTGTATATGAGACTTGGAAATCGTATTGAATAGTAGAGCTTTGGTCACATTATTTAGTTTTAGTGGATTTTGATGAGGAAGATTGTTAGTTAAGAGTTTCGAAAGGATTGTATTTAACTCTTGGACCTTTTTTTAGATAAATAAGATTGAGATTTAGATAATTGTGTTTATGGTATCGTAGATGCTCTACTATACCTTTATAATGGTTATGTCATCGACGTGTTTGAGTCTTGCTTTAAGGATATGTATGGACCTTGAAGTTGGAGTTTTGATCTTTGAGCAAAATTGGATAATGAAATTCTTATTGGAGACCTTTACCCCGATATGGGTGATTTGATAGAATTAATTCTCGTGTATATTGTTTCACCGCTGCGTTTAGTAATCGTTTTGTAATGAAATTATTTTGGAGAACGGATTGTCATAGACTTTTGTCGTGGAGATATTTTATCTTAAAGGATTTAGTTGCTCTGTCTATACCGTTATCTTTAGAACTGTAATGGTATATAATGAAGTTTGATGTTAGTCGCGGCCTCTCGTTTTGGGGGCGTGACAATACACTTCAGTGATTTTGATGCCTCATCTACTAACAAAAATACAAAAAACAGAAAGAGTTAGTCCAAAACTCCAAAAACCGGAAGGGAAACTTGATAGGGCATACACTTGGCTCAAAGTCTTTTCCTAGGAAGCACCACGAACTGGTGAGAACATTTAAAATGCATAAAATATATGCCATGTATATATTCTGTGAATGACATGTGCTTCTTTCTATTGTTTTTTACTTGGCAGTTCTTGAAGGATGGAAAAAATCGTTCTCGAACTGAGATGTACGTAGTGTCGTGCACTTGCAAGGATGGGACTGTGTTAGAATCTGCAAAAGAGAAGTTGGTAAGTCCTAGTTATGTAAATGAAAGTGTGCAAGTTTCTTTGACTGCATTCACTTCTCAAGTATGCTTGCAATCTGAACTTCTTCATCTATGTGGCTTTCAACCATAGTTTTTACTACACTACTTTGCGAAATTGCTACATGAATGTAGGAAGATTTGAACTCATTAAACATGTGTTGATGTTATGAAGTGGCTGGAGCAAAAGCCTTGTAACATAGACACATACAAACCAGAAACTACACAAACCAGAAATTAATGGGAGACTGTAATAAGCAATATGATAAACTCTTTTTTGGTTCTTTTCCTTTCTGTTTTCGTGCGTAAAAATTAACAAAAAACGTGATTTTATCTAAGCTAGCTACTCATAGACAATGCTCAATGATGAAAACCGTTGGGTATACATGGTGGGTGATGGTGGAATGGCATCAATTCCTGAAGATAGAAACAGCCAAGCACGCAGAACCGTACATGTTGACGCCAATGACAAGACCTGTTTGGACTTTTTCTCATCTTTCACAGAGAAGGCATGGACAAAAAAACACCACAAAGGGCAAAATGGCACATTGGAATGTAGTAGTTACATACCTCCTTAAATCAATCTTTATAGCTTTGTTCTTTAGTTGGTGCCATCAGTCTTTCTTGAGACTTTCTTGTCTACTCAATAATTTTCAGAGGGTTTCTTGTCTACTGAATATAATGATATTTCAATGTTACAATCTCACTCCCATCTGCTTCTTTTTGTCTATTCTATTTGACATGTCTCCCTCCCTAAACCCCCTGCCTTCCTCACCCAGCCTCCTCCCTCCCTTCTCTACATTCAAATTATCCGCATATCAATGCATACACAAATTAAGTTAGCTATTTGTGTGTTCATTTAAATACTGATATATTTCATTTCTTTTTATGGCCATAGAAAGAAATGAATTCTGGATTTTACAAATATTAACCTCTAAACCTCTAAGATTAAGGTTGTAGGCTAAAATAAGTTTGTTATGTGCCTTGCCTATAATATCTGGTAGAGTACTATCATAAGCTATTATATTATGCATCTTCTTTGTGGTTGCAATTATAAAATTTCCTTGCTCCATTTATCTTGCCCGATATGTAACTCTAATTGGAAACCTTGCATAGAAAAAAGAGAAGCATTTATTACTAAGCTATTAGACTAGTCTCCTTGTGCATTTGGTTTTGTTTAATAGTATTTAGAGCCTATTCTATGTTTGGCACCGTCTCTACTTGTAAGATGTAAGGTTTAATTAAACGTTGACATGGTCTGACCATAAAATTTACTTATTGTGCTGAATCGGTTGGAGTCTTAAGTCGATTGATTAGCTAGAGGATTATGCCGAGGAGTCGCTTCTTTTTAGGAAAAAATTTATGGTGTTGTACATTTATTAGAACAAAGCTGGCAACGTGACATCTATATATAGTTGGCACAATTAGGCCTTTGGTTACTTGACAAAACGTGATTTTTCTCTTGTAGGATGAGATCAAGAGGAAACAAGATGCCGCTGCAATATCCAGGGATGAAAGCAATATACTTGCTACCGACGGCAATGATATACTTTCACAAACTTGTGGAAAAGACGGCCATGGCAGAGTTCGTTGCATGAGTTTGGGAGCCAACATTACAAACATCTTTGGCACAAACAAAAGGATTAGTGCCGAGCCTGCTCCAAGAATTATGGAAGAGCTCATTATGCTGAGAGAGAATGGCTGAAGTTGATGCTTTGAAGTCTCAAGTAGAAGAACTTCACAACATGAAGTCGCAGCTAGAAGAATTTAATACCATGAAGTCTCAACTTGCAGAATTCAATAGAATGAAGTCTAATATGGAAGAGTTCAAGTCTAAGATGGATGAGTTTGAGGCCAATTTCATGCAAACCCAGAGCCAAAATTTGAGGCCTTTCAATTGTCAGGCAAGATTCATCACTTATTCTTTTCTTGCTCTTAAACTTTATGAACGACCGTGACATTTGCTGTTTCCATTATCTCTTAACAACACCAGAATTGTTTATGCTTAAGATTAATAGTAGCAAATAAGGTGTAAGTAGTGATAGTAGCCCCCAAGTACTAGTTATGGAGGGAAAAAAGAAACCATTATGTTGTGCATCCCACCCATTTCTTATATCTGCTTCCTCTTTGGAAATATTAACATAATGTACATGCTCTTACTAGCTTTTGTTGATTGACTGTTGATGACGCACATGACATGCCTGCGAATTAGGGATACTTACGATATAAATACTTGTATCTAGTTAGGGGTAAAGCCATGGAATTGGTTTTAACTGTCAATTCCTGCCTGGTTGTAGTGTTTGTGTTTTTCTTACGACGCTCTCAGCTATGATTTACCTGGACCTTTTGAGTTATCAGGGAAGGTGTGTACAGGGAAGGATTGTTTTGACTTGGTATTGCTCAACAGTTAGAGCCAAGCTAGTGGGATGACCCGATAATGTCATTATATGATAACATTAAGATAGTCCAAATCAATTTTTTCTACTTACAAAGATCATCCCCTTGTTCTTATATTTGTTTGCTCTTTGCAAATATTAGTAGAATGTGCATGCTCCTACTAGCTTTTGTTGATTGAATGTTGATGATGCACATGCCTTGCTTGCTAATTAGGGATGATCACAGTATATATCTCCTTAACTTAAAATATAACTCCAATTATTTGGTACAACCTCTCAGTCATTGATGATGCTTTGTTTCATTTCGTAGGATGGTTATGATGGCCAGGAGCAAGATACAAGCCTTGTGAATGAGGACTAGTTCCCATGAGTTGCTCATGGTTCGCAACTAATGTGGGTGGATGTGTATATATATATATATATATATATAGTACCAGCTTGGACATGATTATGACATGGATATAGCTTTTGAAATCAAGTGCTAGGACAGGAATATGATATGGAGATAGCTTTTGAAATTAAGTGCTAGGACATGAATATGATGTGGAGATAGCTTTTGAAATTAAGTGCTAAGACAGGATTATGATATGGAGAGCTTTTGAAATTAAGTATTGAGATTGACGCTTTTGTAAGGAATTTGGTGCACAAATTATTGTTATATAACATTGCACTATTTATGCAATTGAAAACATCTTTATTATCTTTCAGTTGCAGAACATGTTTATGATATTTCAATTGCATTTGCAGGTTATTGTGATAAAACACGATCCAACATTCGATTAAAAGAAGAAAAAAAAAGAGCACATGTACCTACCGTATAAACCGTAGGTAAAGGTTTGTGTTCTATTTTCTGGGCATTAATCCCTACGGTTTAAACCGCAGGGAAAGGCTTAAAAAAAGGGCTATGGTTTAACCTTAGCCTATGGAATGTACCATAGGTATAGATTAAGGTACCTATAGGGTAAGCATATCCCTATAGTATTGCCCGTAGGCATAGCATTCAAAAATAAAACTTATTCCTACGGTTGTACCGTAGGCTAATCCTCTAAAAATCGTCGCTATAAGTGCGTTAATACGAATTCGGCATAGGTATATAGGCTACGGTATAACCGTAGGGATAACCTTGAACCCTGTAGGCATAGATCTAGGGCATCGCCACTTATGGCTACGGTATAGTACCGTAGGGATAGGCTATGCCTACGGTACATGGCACCTATACCTACGATACTGTACCGTAGGCATATCTTGATTTTCTTGTAGTGTCAGATCAAATAATTCACTGTCAAGTGGACTTCATAAATAGGTTGGTTCATTTTTTGTTTTTCTTTTTTTGGTAAATGAAAATATATATCAACTGATGAAACAACTGTACAACAGGGGCATGGCATACCCTTGGAATACAACTACAGAGCGCAAACTCGCAAAGCAAAATCTAGTAAGTAGACCTAAACTAGGCTAAAAACATGCCATGCTGGCATAAAAAAAATATGATAATATATAACCACTGAAGCCAAAGCATCAAAAGAAAACACTCTGCTATGGCCTATCTGTACAAAATCTGTCGATGCACAATAGTGACCACTTTAAAGGTAACATCATCTGCTGAAGCCACCTGGAGAGCCTAAAGATCTTGCTATAGAATGACCACTGCACTAGCAACAACGACCAATCATGCTAAAAAATTGCAAGGATCTGTCTACAGGTGCAAAAATCCATCAAATATCAATCTGGACAAAACCTGCAAATCCATAACAGTCACATAAGAATGCACCATCATCAGATAAGGGTGCCACCTGGAACAAACTAGCCCACCAAACCAATCACTCAGCCTAGCAACCAGGCCTGTGCCAATACTCCTTAATCTACTGCATCTACCAAGGTCGATAGAGGGGCAAATGGAGAATGGGTGTACCTGGCATCAACATTAAACAACAACGAGGAATATAGTCTGAACCAGAATACAATTTACAAGGGGCAAACCCAAGGAAGGGAAACTCCTCTAACAGTATCAGTAAAACCTCAAAGACAAGAGGCTAAAACATAGAAGGCTCCTATAGGCCCTCAAGAAAATAGGTACATAGGGCACACCTTGGGATAACACAACATAAGCAAGGCATACCCTGGAGGCATAACAAAGCTCAATGCATAGCTAATACACAATCTATAAATAAGGACAACCATGTGCATATCATGGGCCATATATCAACAAAATCAAGAAAATTAGAGGTAAGCACGAATAGATTAACACAATACAAATCCCCTCAACAAAAGACTGGGAGCCCACCTATAAAAGGGTCACCTGAGAGGAAGTAGAAAGGGCATTTCCAACTTATGAAGACATAACATGGAAATGGGCATGGGTGCCAATCAAGTCGAAGAACAAGTGAGTAGGGGAAAGAAACCCCACCTAGCCAAGGGGCTTCCAGGACCTCACCCCCAAGACAAGAGCAAGAGAATAAAGGCTTGCTTATATAGCTGGAGATAACGGAATGAGCCATACCTGAAAGGATCTTACTCCACTCCATCAACAAAAGGTATGATAGCTAGAGGAAGCACCGAATCAAACCACCACTGGTCCATACTCATCACTTAGGAAAGAACACTTATCCCTCTACCAAGCTATAAAGGGCAATGGCATCAAAGCACTCTCATGGCCATGCCCTCCCCCCCCCCCCCTCGAAAGCATATAACATAATTTTTTTTACCAATATTAAAGTTTAATATGGGCCAAAATATAATTATACAAAACTTAGGGGCTAATATACCAATATCAAATGTAGATATTAGGGGCATGTGCACGTGTGAGGGTGTGGCTTATAATCTTGGAGGACTTGCACCTCTTGCTTAGGTGGTGAGTAGCCAAACAAAGTATGAGTTGAATATTGAAGGAGGAGGTGGATTTTGGAAGGGAGTGAGGATAAGGAGAAATAGTAGAAACCAAAAAAAGAGAGGAAGAAACCGTGAGAGGTGTGGGGATAGGGAAAATAACAGAGAGAATATGGTCAATCAACAAAGCAGGAAAAGGTAAGTGGAGAAGTTAAAAAATGAGAACGAAGGAGAGAAGGGGAATTGGGGGGTTACATGTCGTGAGATAAGAGGTGGAGAATTAGAGATAAAAGGGCAGTTATGAAGTTGTGGAGAATGATAACGAAAGAAAAGAGAGAAAGAAAGAAAGAAAATCCATGAATGGGTTTGAGGTAGGAGATCTTTACCTCTATGTGATCATGCACGTAATTATATTGTTGTATTACTTAAAATTAATATACGTTTGTATGTTATTTGTTAATTATGAATAATTTGACATTTTGTACGTAATTGGCTAGTGATAAGTTATATGGTTATCTATGGCTTATATGCACTGTTTTATGCTTAGCATGATTAATGGACAATTATGTGTATCATCCTTAATTATATACCTAGAGTAATAATTTATACGACCTATTTTAATTTAAAGTTTGACCCAATATGTTCAACTTGTAAATTGCGATAATATGTTTATATGCTAGTTCTTAAAGAGATTCTATGGATATAATTGTGGAATTTCGATTTACATGCTAATTGCTTGGTTGCTAGTTACGTGGGTGCTTATAGGATTTGAATGCATTTGAAATATGTTTAGTGTATGAGTTTAATTGGATCACATGCTACCTATGAACGGTTTGCACATGTTAAATGTGTTTTGTCACGAAATATGATTACTTGGACGTATCTGATTTGATATGATAATTATGCATCCATGTGAATGTGTGAGCGAGTTTCGAGAAGTAGCGCCAAGGGGTGAAGGTTAGCAAATTGGGTTAGATGGTAATGGGATATATGTTAAATTAACTTAGTAGGTCGACCTCCTAGAGGTATACGTTGCATCTGAAGTGTACTGATAACCCTCTAGGGTTTTCGTTGGTGTGCTCTATGAGATTTAGGCTTTGATCAATTTCAAACTTTAATAATCGGTCTAACACTCACTGAGAGAAGGATGGTAGGTAATGGAGTATATAATATGTGGTTAACAATGGTTAGGGAAATGATTGTTCTGTCTGGTATATTTGACATCGGCATTGTCAAATATGATTTATTATATGATTTGTCTTGCTCACCATATGATCATATGCCACGCATAAGTCCATGTTGAACTTTTGATTCAACACAGTACTCGATTATGATTAGAATTTGGTTGCTCATAATTTGGTTGTATTGTTTAAGTATGAAATACTACCAACTAAGATGTGTATTTTCATTGAGACATTTGGATTTATCACTTCTACATATCTTTGGAGGATAATAGGAATGTTTTGCATACTTCTGAGGTTGACTCGCTAATGATGTGCTTAGTCGGTTAAGCCCGCCACCCCACTTGCATCATGAACCATACAACACACATAGTAGAGTCTTGTTGGAGGCTTCAGCTTGACCATTGCCTTGTGGATAATAAGGAGTTAATGTGGCATGGTTGATGTTGTATCCTTCCATGAGAGCTCGAACATCCCTGTTGATGAATGGGGTGCCGTTGTCAGATATGATACACCGAAGGATGCTAAAATGGCAGATGATGTGATCGTGTAAGAAGTTAGCAATGATGCCTCCCGTGGCCTTCGTAGACGTATGGCTTTGACCCACTTTGTAAAACATTCTGTCGCTACCATGATCCATATGTGACCCCTAGATGGAGGGTGTATGGGGCCGACGAGGCCGAGAGCCTAAGAGTGAAATGGTCAAGGGGCCAGGATCATACGAAGATCAAATGCCGACGTGTACATCCTGTCGGTGTGCCTCTGGCAAGTTGACAGTGTTGGACATGAGAGATGGAGTCAGATTCCATGGTAGGCCAGTAGTACCCCAACCTTAGCAATTCTGCATACAGCTTTTGAGATCCTTGATACTCCCCATAGTCACCTTGCAAGCATCACAAGGTGTGCCTCAAAGAACGAAACAACTTGTCTTCCGTAGCAAAATACCTAACCAATTTTCATTTGATGGAGCGTGCCGAGCTACGGTCAGGAGGTAGAATCCCATGAGATAAATATTTGGATAAAGGCTGGTGCCAATCACCCTGCACATTGATCATAAACGCTTCCACATTGTCTGGCGCATATAGGCATTCGATAGAATCCCATTGTATATTTGAAGCATCCTTGGCCATGATGGCCAAAAGAGGCCTATGCGCTAAAGGCAACGGTATAAAGGGGGACCGTTGAGGCCACAACACTTCTGATGGCTGAGTTGAAGTTTATGCTTTGCTTCTTTCGGTGCCAAACACCTGGCTAGAGTGCCTCCGAGACATCGTCTATATAAGACATCTCCCAACATCAAAAAGTTCATGAGGGTAGAAGCGTAAGCAAGAGACGGTGCATTGAGTTGGTCGATAATCGACTGCCTCCAATCATCTGTGGTGGTGTCCTTCGGTATTAAGTTCAAGGATGTGCAGGGTTCGGTCCTCTTGATAATAGTTAGCATTTGTTGTTGTCCATCAACCTCTATCTTTAAAGCGATCGTGGCCAAGATGTCCACATGTCTGTTGTGGCACCGGTTGTGATGTTCACATTGCACCTGGCCAAGTCTTCCTTCCAAGTGTTTCACTAAGGCATGATAAGGTGCCAAGGCTGGCTCTTTGACTACGAACTCCCCATTAGCCTGCTTCATGATCAAGTTCAAGTCTCCCTTCACACACAAGGCCCTAGCTCCCATACCAATGGTGAGCATGAGGCCAATGACAAGTGCCTCATACTCGACTTTGTTGTTAGACACTGGGAAGGTAAGCTTGAAGGACAGAAGTGGTAACACCATTTGAGTTCCAAAGAACGATGCCGGCACCCCCTTGCCAAAGGGGTGATCCATTTGGAACTTTGCTGGTGGCAGAGCCGTCAAACTCAAGCGTCCACAATTCATCGATGTCGGTGATCAGGGCTATCTCCTCCCCAGGCAAGTGATCCGAGGTCGGTTCATAATGTTGGCGTGGGAAGAAGGCCAAGAGGTCTGTAAGTTCTTTGCTTCGTAAAGCTGTAAGATTTTTAATAGATAAGCCAAACTCGGCCAAGAGCAATAACCAGCGGGTAAGTTGGCCAGACAAGGCGGGGCATGTGAGCACCGGAGTGGATCAGCCTTGGTGACAAGTGTGATCTATGCGCCCAAAAATAATGTCTGAATTTCCATAAGGCGTAAACCAAGGCTAGGTAGTGTTTCTCAATCTCGGAGTAATTGGCTTCAGGTCCCTTGATTGATCTACTGAGATAATATACAGGACGCTCCAACCCATCCGCCTCTTAGGCGAGTAAAGCTTCTATGGACCTGGGCATGGTGGTCAAGTAGAGGAAGAGTGGGATACCTCGCTGTGGCACCACCATGGTTCACAGCGACATGAGGACCAACTTGATCTATTTAAAGGCTTGCTATTGGGGAGCACCCCAACTCCATGGTGTGCTCTCGCGTGTCAAGTGTTGGAAGGGTGTGATAAGTTTGACCAATGTAGGGATAAATCGGCAGAGGTAAAAAACCTTGCCAAGGAAGCTCTTTAACTGTTTGGTGCTTTTGGGAGGGGGCATGTCTTGAATGGAGGCGGCTTTAGAAGGGTCAATGTCGATGCCCTGTCGATTGACCAG